>JAKSZP010019037.1:0-46256 GCA_022478985.1 Massospora cicadina
GTTCAGTGCACCATCAAGCGGGTTGAAATTTTTTTTTCAGGTAGGTTGGAGACCAAGTCAGTTTAGACTGAAGCTTGGTTGCAAAGATTGGGTGAAATTGTTCACCCATCAGATCCTCAGATTGGGTGGCAAATCTGCATGAGCTTCCCAATCTGATTGTTTGATGGATTCCTGAGTTGCTTCCACCGCGAAGGTTTCAATGTCCTCCTGGTGTTGGGAGTGTGGGATAGTGGTGGTGACTTAGGCCGCTTCCTTGGCTGTGGCCCTGCGGGCCTTCTTGGCCTTCTTCCACTCTTGCGGGAAATTAGGTTTTACCAGTAGGTAGCAGCCTTGTGCTCCCCATGGGAAAGCCTCTTTGGTGCTTGCGGTTGGTTTGTAGTGCGCCTCTCCGCTGGCCATGGCCGCTGAGGGGTGCTCTTGGAATGTGATGCCCTCCTTGGTGGGGCATGCATATGCCTTATGGCCAAATGCATCACAGTGGGTGCAGATGTAGGTGCGCTGTCTACGGTTACCCTGAAAGGGTGGGTGGTATGCCCTTCAATATTGATATATGTGGAGTGTGGGATCTGGGTTAGGTCCTTCGCAATCTCCTCGGTTGGGGTCAGAACTGCAATGGCTTTGCCAGTGCACAGGTGTGGCATCAGATAAAGCATTGCATCTCGAAAGATTGTATTTCGCCATAAATGGTGAGACCATCTTTCAGGTGTTGCTCTAAAATGGCACGTTTTACTGTAGTAGGCAAAAAGTCAAACATGAGGAAAATTTGGTTGGATTTTGTCCATCTGGTGCATTTGGTTTTGATGACCCGTTGCCCTTCAGGGAGGTCAATCACTACGCGCACTGCAGCAGCTTCATCTGCTGCCTCCTTGTTTTTGAAACCAAGGTCCAGCCAACCGCGTGACATAGAGTGAGGAGCGACATACACTGCGGTTGGGAAAAAAGTGTGCACATCCCCACAAAATTTTTCCCATAGAGCTGTTTGTTGGATGTCCAGAAACACACGGACTCCATATTCCACTGATGAGAGTGGTTGGGAGTGCGGCGTGTTGATGTACTGGTTGCATCACACTTGCCAAGTGAGGATTTCTGAGGAAATAGTGACTGCCAGTTTTTTTTTTATTTTTTTCTATTCTGCCAGTTTCTCCGGGGCATTTTTGAACGTTTGAGGCTGCGGGCCTACCACCTGCTCCCCTTACCTTACTTGCCCAACTGCTCCCTGACATGGGCGCAGACTAATCTCCTCTATGAGATTATCAAACTAGAATCAGACTTGAATTGAATAAGTTGCAAAAGTGATTGCAACGAGAGAGAAAAGTTTCAAGTAATTATACTTGTTGGACAATTGCAAGTCCAATATTATGAGAAGTGTGCTTTGAGAGTAAGTAAAGCTTATATACCACAAAGTACCCCGGTCAATCCTTTGTTAAATCCCTCAAATCAGGATAGCTTCTATTCACCCTCCTCGGCAAAATTGCTCTATTGTTGGTATTTGGGTTGCGCCAAACCTGTGGCAGAACCATACAAGACATTCTGAGGTCCCGTCATCTGATTGGCTTAAATATAAATTTTTGCCCCATGGGTTCATCTTAACTGCTATCAACTACCATCTGCCTTCACTTTGAAGTATGCCGAATCTCTTTATTAAAAATAAGAAGACCAGGAGACCTTACTTATCAGTCTGTTAAAATAGATATTGTATCAGATACTACACTTGATCTTAGCCAATAGGCTTGAGAGGATTAGATGCCAAATCTCAAGAGATCTGATAGGTCAAGGGATCATATTTCCTAATTAGGCGGCTCCAAGCTTATAATGAATTTCTCTCCCCTCTCACTTCAAGCCTCAACTTTCTTTAAATATCAAGCAGAGAGATATTAAAAGGGTTTTCTTTTTAACTTTGAGGATATTACTAATGATTATATATATAACCAAGTTTCCTTTTAGAGTTAAATTCATATTTTTATTAAGGTGGTAAGGAGGTGTCCCTAGCCTTTATAAAAGCAGCTGAGAGTCTTGAAACTCCATTCTCTGCTATGTTGTTGATATATAGGTTTAACAGCATCTGCAAGCAAAAACGTGTCCAGATTCCAAAAAGTGATGCTTTTTACAGGGGCCCTGTACACCACAAAATCTTTACATAAAAAATAAAGGCTTTTGGGGAGATTAACCTCTCAATTTCCCCGCTACATCTGAGTCCAAGCTATTTGCATTAGAACAACAGCTAGCTAATGCGTTGTCTCAACTTAAAAAGCTCAAGCATCACCTCTCTCAAGGATCTCATGGGGCCACTCCCATTATCCATAAACCCCCTTTAGAGAAAAGTTGACCCCAGGACATGTTAGCATTGCCTCTTTTCTTTTTTGTTTATCAATAAGTAGTGGAAGGATCAACTGACCATCAGAAGATCAAGTATATCCTTCCCTGCCTGAGTTGGGTTGCTCAGGAGATAATGGTTCCAAACATGTCCACCCTCATCACCTGGCTGGAGGTTAAACTAGCCTTCACTGATGAATTTGACTCCACGCAATGTTTGCAAAGAAAAAACAGTCCGTTATGTGTCTTGTCCTGAAAAAGGGAGAAGCGATCACCTCTTTTATTGAGCAGTTTTTAATGAAGTCCATCCTCTATTGCTTGCAAAGATGCTCCTTCTAAACGAAGCTATAGCTGCTATCTTGGCTGGCTTGGCGGCACATTCCTCTTTAGTGATGCATATCTCTGCAGCAAAGAGCTCTTTTTGATTTGTACAAGATATTAAGGTGGCTTTGCTAGCAGTGGATGACATTTAAGAACTTAACCCTATGCAAGGAGCTCTGAGGCGAGAATCTACTCTGACCCCTATAGCCTCTTCTATGGCTATCTCCTTTTAAAAACCTGATCCCAGGGGGATGAAGTAATGAGATGGTCCTCCACCACGTGAATAATTTTCAGAGGATATTGGAAGTGATGGGACAGTGCTGCCTTCCATCTTCAAATCCCAAAAGGTCAGCCGGTGAAGGCAGTCATCCCCTTGCATTGGTTTCTTCTTTTTACAGAGTGGCCTACCCAAGGGCTTTAATCGTCATGTCCCTCCAAGACGCGATCTCTAGCTCCCTTATACTCTCCTTTGGCCATCTCTAGTCCAAAACCTGTAGCCATGAGGCAGCCCAAAACTGCTACTTCATATGCCACTGTAGTGCCGTGACAATTACAGCGCCTCCTTATATAAGTTAATAGGATAATGAGCGGCCCCAGAGCCCCTCCTGCAACAAGGGAAGCTATGAACTTACCTAACATCCAATGGACCCTCAAACATGCATTGATAACTATCCAACGATGAATCTAAAGGGGTTGTGAAGATGTCAGGTATTATGTAATAGGAGCCCCGTATGAAGCAAAGGTTTTTGAAAGGTTGAACCAAAAGAGAGTGGATATGGCTAGGATACCCTGCAGAACTTAAATCTGTCAAGTGCTTTAGGTATGGATGTTATTGATACTGCACGTGACGCTGACCAGCTCATTTCCACGCTGTTCTGGTCCACCAAGTGTGTTCATTCCCTGCAGTCTATTAACATTAAATACCCTGAAAATGCCATTAACTTGTGTTATAAATTTGGCATATTATTGAGATACGCTATAAGGTTTTTGTTCAGGGTCAAGCCCACTGAGCAATGGATGGACAATATGGAGATCGTCAGCCTACAAAACAACATAAAGATTATAATAAAATATGAAGCAATCGCTTCAGTCACGCTACTTTATTTCTTTATTAAAAGCAGATTCCTTTTGCTCAACTCACTTCTTTTTTGTAACAAAAAACCCCCTCCTTCAATTTTCTGATCTAACTTATATCTCAGCATTTTGGCCAATACCAATCCTTTTTCTTAGACTATTTGTTCCGCCATATTCTTATTAGTTCCAGCAGATTTTCTTTTATTAAATTCATGATCACCTAGTTTGAGGCGATTTACCAACTATTAATTGTATATTGATATCTCCTAATCGCCTCATTTGGATGCAATCCAATAACTATCTATTTGGACCCAATTTCGCCTCATCCCATGGCGCTCAATTACTCATACTCTATATTTTTTAAGGATTCTACTCAATATGTTATGGCTATTTTTGGCTTTTTTTTAGTCATATCAGAATATCAACAACTTGCTTCAGAGTCTCCATCTAAAGGAGGTCCTTGATCTTACCCCTGACCTGGGGGAACCTTAACCGGAGTGGAGGTTGTTGTCAACAGAGTGCAAGTCATGGTTATCCTTGACATTGGATCCCCTATGTAAGTTGTGACATCAAACCTTATAAAAAATTAAGTTGGCCCCTGACTTCAACTATACCCAGGGGTTTGTCACTGCTATTCCACCAAGCACTCGCGCTATTGGGGCCTAATCATCTTTACTATCATAATCAAGAAACAGCTTTTATTGGCCCCAACAGTGGCTTTAGCCAACAATACCTATGATAAGCTCATTGGACTCAGTTTATACTTAAGTATGACGTGATCATCAACCTGAAACAGGGCTATCTCTCACCGCTTAACTTCAAGGTTCCCCAGATTCTAGCCAACAATGAGTTGAGTAAAAATGAATACGCTTGCAAAGCTGAGTACCCCTCCTCCGCCTTTTTTAGCACTAGGTGGTCCCAACCTAAAGGGAGATACACCGACATTACCCCTCCTCCGCCTTTTCTTTAAACTACACGACAGCAGAGAGGAGTGCAAAGAAGCTGCCTGAATCACTGGAATCCCTAGAGAGTATTTTTTTCTGTGTCCAAAGAAATTATTAATTAAGGCGGGTGAACAAATGGTTATTGACACTAAGATTACCTTGCAAATCCCCATAACTGTCTATTACACCTAATAAGCATTGATGGAGCTAGTCCTCTAGAGCCCCAAGTATTACCAGGCATACTAGACCCAGCCTATCAGAGACCTATCAAATTCCTGATGGGGAATCTCACCAAGAAGGACTTGGTCGTTAAAAAGAATCAGGAGATCAGGAAGAGGCCTGCTGATTCCCATTGAGGACCTCAAGCAAGTTCATTGTTTTGGGTCTATGGCCAATATGGGCTCACACTCTGACTAATCTCTATGTACTCTGCATACTGTCATATTTTTTGATGAACTAACCACCTCTGAGCTTTACAAGGTTCACACATTACTGGAGTCCTTTAGTGACATCTTCTTTAACTCTGATACCGACTATGAGCTCATAGAGGGTTGGACTCATACCATTAATGTTGGGAATGCTCATCCCATCCAATCCAAGCCCTACCACAAATCAAAAGCTGAGGAGCTAAAGATGCAGAAGGAGCTTAAACAGTTTCTGGAAGCTGGGTTGCTGGCGCCTTCCTAAAGCCCTTGTTCATACCCTCTTCTACTGATAAAGAAGAAAAATTGAGGTTATCAGGCAGTTATGGACTACCGCAACTGAGCAACCTCAAAAAAAGATAGTTATTATATCCCCTATATCATCAACGCTCTAACCCAACCTTTGGATCCAAGTTCTTTTTCGCTATAATTTTGGCTTGTGGGTATTGGCAGATGGACCTTTCTTCATAGGAACAGAAGAAATGTGTCCTTATCTGTAGTAAGGCCTGTTCTAACCCACTTGGCTACCTCAGGGGTTGTGCAATGCGCTGTAACTTTTCAGGGGGAAATCGATCACGCTCTATAGGATCTGAAACTGTACTGTGTAAAGTTCGATCTGGATGATATAACAGTTTTTTGTAAACGTTCAATGAGCACCTCACTCACCTAAAAGAAGTTTTCCAACGCCTGCGGGCTTCTAAAAATAAGTAGAAGACATAAAAATATACTTTCTTCCAGATGAAGCTGGATTTAATTGGGCATGCTATCTCTCAAGATGGGATTTTACTTTACAAGATAAGGTTAAAGATATATCTAAGGTATCTGAGCCCAAAAACCTTTGCAACATTCAGTTTTTTTTGGGTATGATAGGGTATTACCATCATTTCTTCCCCAAGTTTGCCCAGATCAATGAGCCCCTCGTATTTCTCTTGGCTAAGAACACTACAATCAATTGGGGTGCTGACAAAAATGCCGCGTTCAAGACCCTGGAGAAGTTATTACAACAAAGGACGATCCTCTGACACCCTAATTAAAAAAAGCCCTTTATGTTGTTTGCAGATGCCTCTGATTACGCCGTTGGAGCTATTTTGGCTCAATTGGATGAGCATGGGGTAAATAATCCCGTGTCCTACCTCAGTAAGATGCTCTAAAGAGTTGAAAGATACTACATCGTCACTGGGAAGAAGTGCCTTGCTGTCTTGCTCGCAGTAAAGTACTATCACCATTTCCTATATGGACTTCATTCAAAGTAATTACTCTCACGTCTCCTTGAAGTGGTTGAAGAATATGAAAGATCCCACTGAACGGTTGTCTCGCTGGATTTTGAAGCTCCAGCATTTCAACATGACAATTGATCATTGAGCTGAAATTTGCCATATTAAAGTTTATGGTTTGACGCAACTGCCTGTCCTTCAATTAGTAAATAGTGAAGTCAGGAGGCTACATTACCTCCTAAAGACTCCTGACACTTAAGCTGATGAGGAAGAACCTGTACAGAAGATGCTAGCCCAGCATTCCAGCAACACCAAGGTAAAGAGTGGGAAGTTATACAAAAAAGTAGGGGTAAACTGTTACCCTATCTCCAACTGTCAGAGCGAGTACCTGTCATCCTATAGTCTCACACTATCTGGCTTGGCGGTGTACAAAAAACTTATGTGTGAGTTAAAGGACTTTACTATTGGGAGGGCAGCATGGAGACCATAACTGAAGTCCTGGATGCCTGTTTGACCTCTAAAAACAATCTAGCTTAAGATCAGGTATCAGTACCAACCTACTACTCCTCAACAACCCTTCCACACCCTAAGTTTAGACGTGATAGTCCTCTATCCCATACTACTAGTGGCAATTGATATATCTTTGTCAGAATTGATCATATCACCAAATGGGTTGAAGCTGTTGCTCTCCCCTCTAAGACCTTTAAAGCTACTGCCACCTTCTTAAACCAATATATCTTTACTAGGCATGGTTGCAAGCCAGGTCCTACTTTGTGCTAATGAGAAAAACTTTACCTTCAGAGTAATAAAGCTCCTCGTCATTAGTATGGGAGCTCAACAACTCTTCTTGGCCTCTTATAACCCATCTACAAATGGTTCTATTGAAAGAGTTAATGGAACCCTAGTTTTATACTATGAAAATTGGCCAATTAAGACCCTCTCCAATGGGATCTATAATTACCCAGTGCCCTCATGGCCTACCGTATGAGTTACCACTGCATCCTTAAAATGGCTCCTTTCCATGTGCTTTATGAAAGAGAACCTGGGGTGCCAGTTTTATTAGCCAAAATAATTTCTCTGATAGGACTGACCCTTGAGAAAGCTATGAAAAATTGGCTCAGCACATTATCCAGTTACAATCAGAGGCTATTACTAATTTGGCAAAGACTGTCACTAAAGAAGGGCAAGCAGCTAATTTGCTTCAGCCTCATCTTTCTTCCTTTTAAGTATCAGACTTGGTGCTGTATTAACACAATTGAAGCTTCTAGGAGTGAGAAGCTCAGGTTTATCTGGTAAGGACCTTTTGTAGTCACTTATAATTGGGGGGAAGAGTACTACATCAAATATTTTGCTTCTAAAGTTACTGTCAACTAGGTCCATGGTCTGTTCTAGCGCCTTTATCCTCCCCATTGAACTCTTGAGGGGGGTAATGTCAGACATTTGCGATTCTAATATAGTGAGAAGAATGTTTTGAGGGTAAGTATGGCTAATATCCCAAAAAAACTTTGGGTGATTTTTGGATAAATCCCTCAAATCAAGGTAATACTTCTATTTACCCTCATAGTCCAAATCTCTCTATTATTGATAGTATGGCTACGCTGAACTTGCGGCGGAATCATACAAGTCATTCTGAAGTACCGCCATATGATTGGCTTAATTATAAAAAACTCTTGCCCCACGGTACATCTTACCTGCCAACAACACTGTCAATAGTGTATCTATAACTCTCCAGTTCCCAGCGTAGTGGTGCACGGTGCACAGGCCCAACGCAAGGAAACTAATCGTCAGTATTAAAATAAGAATAGATCAGCAGAGAGGGCTTGAGCTAACGTGACATTGGGTGAGGGTGGTTAACACAGTAAACATCAATAGTGATCAAACAAACAGCAAAACTTGGCTGTTTCCCAAAGGGCCATTCATAACCAAACTTTTACCAGGTCTAGAGTGCAAGGGTGCCCCAGTTTGGAGGGAACCTGAGTGGTCCAGCGGTGTACCTGATGCTGTTGTAATTTTAATGCAAATAAATTGGCGAACATGTCTTGTGACCTCCTCATATAGGTCCATGTACAAGTTTGCACAAGTCAACATAAATTAAAAACTGTAACGAATGGGGTTTATATTATAGGGAAGACAACCAATGAGAAGGTTGGTCAAGTGAAAACATATTAAGTCAGCTTGGGGAAATCATCTATCAGAGAAAGCGGTACTAAGTCTTGGTGCACCAATAAGCGCATGCTTCCATCCACATGGTAACGTACTTTAAAATTGACCTTACTCAAGTGATCAATTGAAGTTAAGCCTGACCCAAGTTAGTAATTTCATAAATTGAATGAGTTTTGAAACCCCATTCACCAATTAGCCAAAAGAGCCATCGTGATTTGAAAAATAACTTGTCCGCTTTAATTCAAAAGCCAAAACAAGGGGCTGGGCGTTGTGCACCTCGCTTATACCAACCTGGGTATACATGGCCTGTACTCAGCGTTAGTCCAAGGTGTGCTTTAGGTCAGGAAGGTCCTGCAAAATGACCCTTTGGACCTCCTGCCTCCCAGACTTATCCTGCTGTTGGTTCCCTCAGTTAGGTCATGTAAACATAATATTATTCTCTCCTATTTTTTGGGCTCCACCCCACTCCAGGGCATTCACCAAGGAAAAGGTTTTGTGGGCAGGGGCAACTTCATGGCTGCAAAGGCTTGCTTGTACTTAGATCCTGCAGCTTCAGGGAAACGCTCGTGGAATGTTACAATTAGATCTTGGGAATTGGCGCAGTCACGCTATGGGACCCAACTGTTCTCTAATGCATCAGATCCCTTCCAGGATACAAGGTACTCAAGTCTTCTTCTTACCTGACAAGAGAATGCAATCTCCTCCACTTCCCACTCCGGCGCCCCATCCATGAGATAAGCCTCAGAAGTCTCTGGTGGGGGACCCTCAAACAATGTAAGCTTGCTTTCATGGAAGACTGAAAAGATTCATAACAAGGGGGAGATCCAAATGGTATGAGGCGTGGCTCACCTTTCTGATAATGTGATAAGGCTCAATCCTCTTTGGTCCCAGTTTTTTACATGGTTGCATGATTGGGATGTTTTAGCATCCAGCATCATGAGATCTCCTTCACTGTACGCTGGTCCAACTCGTTTCTAACCATCAGCGTTCTCTTTGTAATCCTGCATGGCTGAATCTAAATTCATGCTCACCCACGGGTGTACTTTCTTGATTATTTTTGCAAAGTCCACCACTGCTTCCACCTTGGATCCACAACTGGGCTCCATGTTAGAGCGGGATTATAGCCATAGTTGAAAAGAAGGCGGAACAACCAATTGATGCATGTTGGACGTTGTTATAACTGAATTGGGCCATGAGGGAGATGAGAAACCCAATCTGATTGATCTGCGGCAGTGTAACACTGCAAGAACTGTTCAAGGCACTATTTCACTCGTTCATTCTGCCCATCTGATTGGGAATGATAAGCAGTTGGACGGTAGGGGCGAATCTGAAGAGTCTTACACAACTCTTCCAAAAAATGGAGGTAAACTGGGGTCCTCAATTGCTAATTATTTCTTGAGGGACCCTGTGAAGAGCAAATACATGAGTGAAAAAGAGCCCAGCCATCTCAGCCGCATTGACTGTGGTTCTGAAGGGAATAAAGTGGGCGAACATCGTAAAACGGTCTACCACCACCATTTTGCATTGTACCCATCAGTTGCAGCCAATTACACAATAAAATCAATTGATAGAGAAGTCCAAGGCCTTTCAGCCTTTGAACTAGTACCAACAACCCCATGCGGGCTGGAAATTCAATTTTATTTGGTTAAAGACTAAAAACTCTTTACAATACCTGCCCACCTGTGCGGCTAACCACTTTTAATTGTAAGTGCAACGAATTAGCTCTAGAGTCTTTGCCTTCCCATAATATCAACGGTGATTCCATCATGATGGTATTGTATGATTTCCAGGCAAAGTGGTATGGCGGGAACCCATAAGCACCCCTAAAACCACACCATCTCATCCTTCACGTGATAACCACTTGTTATATCCTCCTGATTCAACGCGCTCTTGCAAAGATCATAGCATATTTGTCCGAAAAAGACTAGGAAAGGACTATCTTTCTTATTATACCATATTCCTCCGCATTTTTCAGAAGTATGAGCACTGGACCATTGGCCAAGGGAGAGGGAAGATAAGACACAATCTTACCTGATGGAGTAATCAAGTGGGTATTATGCACCTAATCCTCCTTAGATTCTGGAGCTAGTGCAGGGTTGCGGACTCAAAGCATCCGCCAAACCATTTTCCTTTCCCTAAATAACTCATAAGAAAACACAATTTGGGCTAGAGTTTCATGCCAGCGGGTTGCCATGGGGTTAAGACATGAGGTTCACAGTAGTACAGTAAGGCACGGTGATCTGTATTTATTGAAAGGGTTGGGATGAGCCATGCAAGTGATGAAGCCAATAGGTCAGTGCCTCAACCACTGCTAATAACTCTTTATCATATACGGTGTAGTTTAACTCTGTTAGAGATATCTTCCTGGAAATGTACCCCACCAGATGCTCTATTCCATCTTATCCTACTTGTAATAGGGAAGCCGTTATGGCAAAGTTGGAGGCATCATAAGAAACAATGAACTCTTTATTGGGGTTGACATGGTGAAGAATGTATGTGGACAGCGAAGTACACTTTAATGCTTGGAAGGCATCCTGCAAAGTTGGGGACCATTGGAGCACTTTTTCCCCACTCGCCTTATACAAAGGCGCCGCAACTTCAGAATGATTTGTTGTGAATTTATTAAGGAACGTAAACGTCCCTAAAAACACATAAATTCCTTAACCAAAGTTGGAGTGGGCCAATCACAAATTGCTTTCTCCATGTCTTGAGTTATAATGTGCCCTTGGTCAAACACAACGTTGCCCATGAAGGTGACCTGAGGCTTAAAGAATTCCATTTGCTTATTTTTAAAGAAAGGTCAGATTTCCTCAAATGCTCCATGACCTGCCAAAGGTATACTGCATGGGAATTTATGTCAGGGAAAAATACCAGAATATCATCCATGTAAGCTACCACGCATACCCCAGAAGGTTCCCCAAAACCACATCGATATGGCGTTGAAAGTTGGTAGGGGCATTTTTGAGCCAAAAGGCATAACCCGAAATTAGAAGATCTACTTTCTGGTATGGAATGCGGTCAGCCACTCCTGTCCCTTCTTAATATGGATCTGATTGAACGCATATATACATTCCAACTTTGAGAAGACTCTCGCCTTCTCCACATAGCGTGCAATCTGTGAGTTCAATGGGATGGGATGAAAGTCTGGTACTGTGAAGTTATTGAGATTACTATAATCTACGCATTTGCATAAGGTACCATTGGTCTTCATCACAAAGGAATTGGGGAGTATACAGGGGAGGTTCGCTGAAAAATCGCGCCTTTGGCTAACTGCTCCTTAACTTACACATCTAAGGCCGCTTCCTCCTGTGCCGTCAATGAATAATTGGGGAAGATATACGCACCAGATCAACGGTGAGTTTGAACTCACAATCAAACTCTGAATGGTCTGGTAGTACATTAGCTGAAGACACATCAAACGAGGATTCCAACCCCTCTAAACAGAAAGATAAGGGAACCTCTAAATAGGGCCTCAGCAACGGAGCAAGACTGAGTGTGTGGATATTGGGCCAGTGGGGCAAATCGCCCTCAAAAATTTGCTTCAGACAAAGGGACAACTATCTCATGAACATTCTTCAAAGTCAAGGACAACGCATTGTCTTTCAAGTTGGTTCTGACTTCAAACTTTCGCCATCACTCTACACCCAAAAATTTGGGCACAAGAGGTTTTTTTGATAGCTTGAAAGTGGTCAGACAAATGATATTGCCAACTTGATAATCCACTAACCACATAATTTTTAGCGTGGGAATACCTTGGGAAGCCCCTATTTCTAACCATACCACCAGGATCTAAATCAGCTCAAGGTAGTCGGCTAGGTCTTGATCAAAAAAATTCTCAGAGGCTCCAGTATCCACCAAAATTTAGTGCTGATTTTCCTAAAGGGGATAAAAGGGTAGAAGTCAATATAAAAAATCCTGAATGATCTTTATTTATAACAAAAACTCCAACACTTCAACAAAAAAATCTTTTTCAGGGTCTAGCATACTACCAGGGTACGTTTCTGCATCATAGAATGGTGAGAAATATTTGCCCATTCTTACTACTGAGGTCACATATCCCACCATATCTTCAGCAACTGCATAAAAGTTTTTATATTGTAATAATAACTACTTCTCCACCTCCTGGGTTCTGCAGATCATTGTTGTGGTCAAGCATGAGTTCTCTAGGGTGAATTGATACATTGAAATGTGTTCCATATCTAAGCCATAGATCAAGATATATGGCTCAGTTTTATATATGGAAATATCATTAGAAAAAGTAGTTTTGGGCTGCAAACAACCCTATACCCATCTTGGCGATGGGTTGTATGACATTATCCAAGGCCATCACCACCAGGCCCTCCATCAATGATCCCGCCTGACCAATCCAAATGTGGTGCCAAAGAAAAAACAATTTATTTGTGTCAAATTTGTTAGTTTTGGTGTAAAGTCAGAAGACCATGACTACAGATTGCAAAGCAATCATATCCACCATGTACGTGCAAGAAGGGTGGGTACTTCCCAGTCAGAGGCAGCAAGAATAACGCTGTGATGCTAAACAATCAGAAAAATACAAAACAGTGGTGAACTCCACCGCGGCCATGACCAACAGCAAGCGCGCACCATTTGCACTTCATGAAAGTCCTACACGGAAAAAGTTTGTGCATGTAAAGTAAGGAGATTGTTCGTTTAATGTCAAGAGAGTATCTATAACTCTCCAGTTCCCTACGTGGTGGTGCGCAGTGCACAGGCCCAACGCAAGGAAACTAATTTTCAGTATCGCAATAAGAATAGATAAGCAGAGAGGGCTTGAGCTAAAGTGACATAGGGCGAGGGTGGTTAACACAGTAAACATTAATAGTAATTAAACAAACAGAAAAACTTGGCTGTGCCCCAAAGGAAATCAAAAGTAAGCTTTTAACAGGGCTAGAGAGCATGGGTCTTGGTTTTGAGGGAACCTGGGCGGTCCAGCGGTGTACCTGATGCTGTTGTAATGCTAAAGCAAATAAATTGGCTAACGTGTCACATTACCTCCTCAAAGAGGTCTGTGCACAGGTTTGCCCAAGTCAACATAAATCAAAACTGTAACAAACAGGGTATTTTATTATAGTAAGTTAGGCAATGAGAAATGCTGGTCTCAAGTAAAAATATTCAAGCCAACTTGGGGAATTCATTAATCAGAGAAAGTGTACTAAGCCTTGGTGAACCAATAAGCGCATGCTTCATTCCACATGATAAAGTACTTTGAAGTCAACTTTACTTGAGTGATCGCTTAATATTAAGCCTGACCTGAGTTAGTAATTTCATAGTTTTAATGGGTTTTAAATCCCCAATCACCAATTACCTAAATTGGGCCATCATTTAAAAGATAACTCGTCTGTTTTAACGCAAGATCTGAAACAAGGAGCTGGGCATTGTTCACCTCACTTGTACCAACATGATCATACTGGCCTGTACTCAGCATTGGTCCAAGGTGTGCTTTAGGTCATTAAGGTCCTGCAACTTGATCCTTTGGACCTCCTGCTGCCCATTTTTGTCCTTGCTGTTGATGCCCTCAATTAGGACATGTAAACATGACAGTCCCACTAGCTGCCTCACGCTGAAGTGATTATTATCAAGAGATATGATCAGTCAAAAGCTCATATTTTCTAATTAAGAGACTCCCATCTTATAATGAATTTCTCACTCCTTTCAATTTGAACCACAACTTGCTTTAAATACTAAGCAGCAAGAGATTAAGAGGGTTTGCTTTTTATCCCTGAGGATATCACTAATAAAACTATGTTTAAAACCAGGCCCCTTTTATTGTTAAATTTATATTTCTATTGAAGTGGTAAAAAGGTTCTCTTGAACTTTATAGAAGGCAACTGAGAGTCTCAAAACTCCGTTCTCTGCTAAATTGTTTAAATCTAGGACTATAAAGCATCTGAAAGCACAAAATGTGCCCATATTCCAACATTTCTGACTGGGCTGACTTTAAAATTCTGGAAGGATTTTTATGGCAAAGTATATCAACCATGGTCCAAATCATGATTTAACCAAACATTGCACCTGATATCATTATTCCTAGCCATGTAAAATTATTATCTTATGTGCAAACCTACAAAATCAGCCCATTGCCATCAAGTGACATCAGACAATAACCTTTTTTCGTCTGTTCCCTACAACAGAAATTAACTCATTTCATAAGTTTAGAACATTTGCCAAATAGTAAAAACCCAACAAGGAACTATTAAGAATTAAAAAAATTTGTCTCAATGACCAATTTTAACTTGACCAACTTAAAGAAGAGCCAAGCCCAGGAGTTATTTTCTAAATATCAGGAAATATTTGTACAAGATGATTTTTTGACCTAGGTTGAGAAAAATTGACAATCATACTATTCATACTGGAAATCATGAAAAATTATTTGCGCCCAATTAGATACTTGAAAAATCAGAATACATGTTTAAAAGGAGATTGAAGAACTCCTTTATTGCGGCATATTAGTGCCCTCAAGTGTCCTTAATACTCACAAATTTCAATATAAAAAAGAAGGATGGAAGCAATCGAGTTGTCATTGATTATTAGAAAATAAACAACATCAGAAAAAGGAATCAAACCCTCTGCCACAAATTGATGATTCCTTGGACACGATAGGGGGTGCGAAATTCTTTATTAAAGAACCTCATCAGTGGGTATTGGAAAATCAATATTCCCAAAAGAAAGTGAAAAATGTACAAAAATAACCCAAGAGGCCCATTTCAGCTGACATGGATGCCTCAAGGGCTCTGCAATTCCCTGGAAAACTTTCAGAGTGCCATGGACACAATCTTGATTTAATGTTGTCATGTGTAAAAATGTACCTTGACAATATTCACATTTTCATTTGCACTTTTGATGAATGCCAAGATTTTTGGTATCTCTGGACGATAAGCAATAAATTTAAGGTCTTATTTCAAGTGCCAAAGTGAGCCTCAAGATGAATTAGTAATTTATTTCAATTCAAGTGAGTTAATAGAGGTGGTAATAGTTTGGCAAATAGTGTGAAATCCATCAAAGCCTCAATGATGGGATGAAACCCCCTAAAAATGTAGTGAGTAGAGAGTTACCAAACTGAAGGGTCAAAATCACCAGAGAGTATTGAAGATTAAGAGCTGAACGAGAGAATGGGAAGTAAAGGTCTTTTGGAAGAGAAGAGAAAAGGAAAAGGATTAGCAGAAGGAGTCCGTTATTTTATACATCAAATTAACTGGTATCTGTTGGGGTGATAGCTCCTTATTTATTAATTTATTGTCAATTATCAAGGATCAGTGTTCTTCATATTGTCCATCAGTTGCTCAGTGATGCTAAGCCTGTGCAACCAACCTAGCAGATCTATGAAATACTATCATAAGCTAAAATTGGTGCTCAATCAGAGGGTTCTACTGGTTGGTGCTTGAGTAGCTGAAAAGTTGGTGAGGAGGTGGCTGGGAGGAGCTTCCAGTTTGGCTGGGGAGGGGGAGCACGCTGGTGTGACCCCAAACCAGTGGTGAGGATTCTGGAAATTGTTTGTGGCCGGGAGGGGCAAGCCATGGACACCCACCCACACACCAAGGATTGAAGTAGGAAAAATACCATCTGGTTAAGTGGGTAGAAATCTCGGAACTTTTACCATATGGATTCATCAAATGATTTATAGTTATTTGGGATGAAATGCCAATCCTGGAGGAATGGCTTATTGACTAAATTTCGTGGTATTTGAGGTGATTTCTTGGTAGTTGCTCCTTAAATTAGGTTGAGCCAAGTCAGCATTCTGACGATATGAGAAGATAAGAGCAGTTGGGGCCAATCATTGCCCCAAGTTAGTATAAGTATCACTGTCGACTAGTAGACAAGAATAATCAAATTGTATTTTTATTATATGTTGGTGGAAACTGACGATTTCAAGTTTGAGGCGGGCAAGGATGTTTCCAGCGCCTAATATTATAAATTGACTGTTACCTGAGAAAGGCAATTCACTGAATAATTGACGAGGATAGTCAAACAGTGTCATCAGCAAAAAGCCAAGATATTAAAAATTAACTAGTGGTTGAGGATGTTTCTGGCATATAATAACTAAGTTAAATCTAATTTACATTAATTCATATTTAATAAATATATGTCTCACCAGAGACTGAAGGCTGAGAATGAGCTAAACTAATATTTTGACATCAGGTTGGATGGGGCTAGAGTTTTAAACCAGGAAAGTGAGAAGCGCAGCGGAAAGGAAGAGAGAGTGGTTAGCTGGAAGATCCAGTGATGAGCTGATAGTTTGGCGATGGGCGCAGTAGCCTAATGTACATACAAATAATTGGTGCTTACCTTTCAATAAAGATCTTCTTTTGCCCTATTCTCCATTTATTATAACTTTATGTTTATTCTTGTTGGTTGAGGTTTAGGCGGGGATCCCTGAATAGCGCGGGTGACATGCCATGGGTCAGCTGGCGCTGCTGGCCCCATCATCTAAGGTGAAATGGCAAGAGTTGGCCAGTATTCATGCTGGTTGCCTGACGACCAGCAGATCCCACTGTCGCCAGAAAAGTCAATTTTCCAACAATGACCACCTTGAACACTTAAAGGAAGTGTTTAGAAGGCTAGCATCTGCAAACTTAAAAAGAAAGCTTAAAAATTACAAGTTCTTCAAAAATCAGTTGGAATATCTTGTTTTTAAAATCAACAAAGTAGGACTTTGACCCAAACCCTCCAAGTTAGATGCCATCTCCAAAATAAAATGGCCCAATCACAAGAGTGCTATTCAATTCTTCCTAGGCATGATCAGTTATTATCACCAATTTATTGCCAATTTTGCACAGTTTGGGGACCATTCTTTTATCTACTTAAGGATAAAGTTCCATTCAACTGGATTTCAGCTTGACAAGAAGTTTTTAATCAGCTTTGATCAACACTATTAGTGTCCCCAACTTTGGATATCTGGACTTTCATAGTGAATTTATTGTCCATACTGACACATCACTTATGATAGTTGAATCATATTATCTCAGATTTTGGAAGACAGTGAAGGATATCCAGTTGCCTTTGCTAGTTGGGCCTTGAACGTTCATGAGAGAAATTATAGAGTGACAGAATGGAAATTATGGCGGTCATATATGCCTGCAAGCAATTTAGGTCTAGCTAAATGCACCACTTTAAAGTTGTTACAGATCATGCATCCTTAAGATGGCTGAACAACTTGAGGAAGCCTGAGGGCTGATTATCTCGAAGGGCATTGAAGCTTTAAGCCTAAGATTTAACAATCAAGCATTGCACTGGGGTAAAGCATCAGAACGCCAACTGCATATCCCAAAAAGCTCACTATTGCAACACTTGGTCTACCTGATGATGAGTTTTTTAAGAAGATGATCAGCAGAGAGTACCAAGATGAGCCATAATCTGTCCGAAGGTTATTATTGGATTAAGATGAAATACAGTAATCAAAGACAGGGAACTCTACAATATTATCGAAAGCAAAAAATGTTAATACCATGACCATTAGCCCAAACAGACATCATTTTGACTGCCTATAAGGCCATAGGAAATGGAGGATAAAAGAAGACGAAGGAGCATCTGAAGAAATTCTACTTTTTAGAAACAATGCATTTCAACATCCAGAAAAGGCTAGATTTCTGTGAGGAGTTTCAAAAAAAATACCATTCCAAAAAAGCACAACTTGTCAGCTTGTTCAGCCTAAATTTCCTGGCATACCATATCTAATGTTGTAGCCAGACCTCTTACAACAAGCAATTTAAAGGCCAAGTATATTATCATGGCTATCAACCACTTGACTAAAAATGGTAAAGTCAAGGCTATTTGGGAAACAGGAGCAGCAACTAAAGCCAAGTTAGTCCTCAAAATATCCTCCACAAGCATGGATGTCCTCAGATCATGCTTATTGATAATGAACATATATCACCAAACATGTCCTCGCCAAGCTCAACCAATTTATTGGAGTAAGAGGTGTGCTTTCTGCTCCTTATCATCCTGAAATCAATGGTACATTTGAATGAGCAAATGGGACGTTAGTGAAAATCATCCATAAAGTAACTTCAAACAATTAATCTGAATGTAGCACCTACCTGAGTTTATCAGTTTTGCCTACAAATTCTCCTACCATTCAGCCACCAGGATGTCATCTTTTTAGTTTTTGTATGGAAGACATCTGGCCCTACCCATTGCTACCATATTCAGTCATAGAGAATCCTGGTAAGAACAATCCTCAATATGTCGAGAAACTTGCTGATAACCTAATTAAATTGCAAGCTCAAGCCTTCAATAACAGTTTTACCATAAAAAAGGCACAACACAAAAATATACAAAAAACCCTAAAATTGTTTCCAATTTTAAGTAGACAATGAAGTCCTATTTTACAATACCCACAGATTGGGGCATTTGCAAAAGTTAGATTGCATTTGGGTTAGCCCATTTAAAGTTATCAAGAAGACATCCCAATTGCTTATACAATCAATGATGTTAAGACGGGCACATATACAGCTGTGTCCATACAAAGTTACTAAGAGGGTTCAAAAAGTTAGCAATTAACAAAAAACTTATATTAAATAATAGCACTGCAAACAAAGAAAGGTAAAGCAAAAAAAACAATAATAATTAAACAAAAAGAAAAAAAGTATAAAAAAACTAAGATACATATATATAACATAAATTTATTAATACTATTGTTTTACTCTGAGGAGGGGAGGGGATCTGACTCCAAATCCATAGGAAATTTGGGCTGATCTCAAAGCTAGACATCTTGTCCTTTACTTATCAGCAACTTGGGCAAAGCTTAAAAGCTGACCGTTGACAATCAATGCAGGCTAATCAGGAACCTCAGATCTTTGTTAAGTCAAATGGTAGAAATTTCAGATTCTGTGGTTGACTCAAAAGTAAACCCTTTGACAATTATCAATTTGGGTCACTTACCCTTACAAATACTTGGCATTTATCCCTTTTAACCATACATAGAATTGCCCTTTTTTAAAGAACTGTTTATGATAATGCCTAAATCAGCTCCAAAAATCCCATGGAACAATAACAACTATAAGATTTCCCCTCAAATTATTACAATCAGTTTTCACCCTATGACGAATTTTGTATGTCAATGCTCAAACTTGTCATTATATCACTTGCATATGGACAGCCTGAATGGGAGTACTGGTGCTATTGTTAGGCATGTGACGTCCTTATTTGGGGTCTTTCATTAGCTTCAAATCAATGTAGATTTTCCAAGAAGTTGTATTTCATCAATTATAAGATAAAACTTTAATCAAGCTGACCATAGATAACTTAAGCACATTTGAGTTGCAGTTTTTATACCTAAAACCTTCCTGATTATAAATGTTTTTTCCAACAATAATCTTACTAAAAAGTTATGGTTGTATCAGTTAAAAAGCTGAACCGAGGTGGTAATTAATACCTGGGTGAAATCACATGCTCAAAGTATGGCCATTAGATGCTAAAAAGATATAAATACTGACTCTTGTCCAAGTAATATTATGACAAAATCATATCTTCTAACAAAGAGATATATTTTCTTAATTGTCTTTACCCTGGTTTCATCATCTATTCTTTTAAGAATGTCAACAAGCTGCTAAGTCAGAAATCGCTAGCTTGTACCTTTGCCTGCTTCAGTATAAGCTCCTAAATTTTAAGGGAAACTTAGCCCAAATTGACCAGAAGAGTCGCTGTAAGGAGAGTGTCTATAACTCTCCTGTTCCCAGCATGGTAGTGCACGGTGCACAAGGCCAATGCCAAGGAACTAGTTGTTAATATGAAAGTTGTTAGAGCCCAGCAGAGGGTGCTGGAGCAATAACAACTTATGCAGATAAGTGCGAGTTTTATAATAAAGAACCCACCAAAAGTGATGCGGTGCACAAAGAGGAAGGGGTAAGCGACCTAGGCTGGAGGGAACTTGGGAGAATTAAATGGTGCACTCAGGGATAGCATGGGTGAATTTAAAATGGCAAGGTTAACAGAGCATGAGACCTACTCTAAGAGGTTCACGCACATGAGCGTTCAAAATATTATCATATAAAACGTAAAATGGAGAAAATGTTTATTCAGAAGTCGACCAACAAGGAATGTTGGTCAGGGAAAACATAATTAAACTTCAACTGGGAAATAAGGGGTTTGCTGAAGTGGGTTCAAGCACCAACCCACCAATAAACACACACTACCATCCCAATTTGTAGAATATGCCAAAAGCAACTTCACTTTTGTAATTGATTGAAGTTGGATTCAACCCAAACATGTAATTTCATAAATGGAACAGGTTATGAAACCCCATTCCTCAACTAACCAAACTGAACTGGCTGCATTCATTATGTAAACTGTTCGTTTCAAAACCTGGGCTGACATAAGGGGCTAGGCATTTAGCCCCTCACAAGTACCAACCTGGGCATATCTTGCCTGTACACAGCGTTGGTCTAGGGTATGCCTAAGGTCAGGGAGGGTCTGTAACTTGACCTTCTGGGACTCCTGGCGCCCAGCCTTATTCTTGAGGTTGGTCCCAACTATGATTTCATCTACTCATGACAGTCGCATTATTTTAAAAAACCCTAGTGAGCTTCTAAATGTTGAAAATACCATAAAAACGCTGGCTACTATTGAGGATAGTTTTGGATGAAGTTCTATCAAATTTGAGAAAGCAGGTTTTTATTAAAAAACAAGTAAACTTAGGCTTTAACTTTGGCCAAGGCTTTCATTAAGTCTTGCGTTTGGCAACGTACTTAATATGTTTAAGAGTATCAAAAAAAATACCGCCAGCATGGCAATGAACAGTTCCAATGAGCTATGAATGCTACATAAGGTAGCATCAGAATAAGATCTATACAGTGAGGATAATTAAGCGCCGCATAAGGTCCTTTAGTTTCTAATTTGTGTGGAACAGACCCCTACACAGAAAGTCAGCCAACCAATTTAAGTGAGCAAAGGCCAATGAGCTGACTGTACCCAAAAATTCTCTCAGTGCCAGATATTATCTTTCAACTTAGTATGGCCCTCATGCGCCTCATTAGTAGAACCTTAACAAGTACCTTTTTAGTTCCTTAGAAAAAATAAGAAGACCTTAAGCTTCTTCATCCTCTTAATGAAGATGTATTGGTAATCTTTTATCAAGCAAAAAATTGGGAGGAAGGATGGTCGCACTATTGTACTTTTCCAGTTTAGAGCGAGAAAAATCTAGACAGGGTTACAGCTGAGGAGATCTGGGATCAAGTTGATTTTAAGGCTCATACTTTTTTATAATTGTATTAGTTAAGCAGCTAGTCCAGCGTGATTGGCGTTGGTTCATTAGAAGAGTGCTCTTGTGAGACTCCAGAGCGCGGTGGTCTGCCCTGATGATAAAAGGATGAAGGGCGTACATTAGATGGTACTGCCATTCATTAAGTATATCATGATGGCAAGATGTCCTTGTTTTACACAGCGTAGTTTGTCTCCATGTGGATCATCTTACGGCTAAAAACACACAGGATGCTTTTATCCATCCTCACCATCCTGTAAATGAATAGCCAAAAAGAAATATTAGAGGCATCAACCCAAAAATAAAAGGGTGATCTGGAATAGAGTGAGCTAAGAAAGGAGTGGCGAGCAAACTATCTATAATGACTTTTAGTGAAGCCTCTTATGAATCACTCCAAGCAAAAGGTACATGTCCTATGATACAGGTCAAAGGCGCGGCCATGGCGTAGAGATGCTTTGCAAATCAATGGAGGAAGTTTACCAAATCCAGGAAAGGACGTACTACAGTTTTATCTACAAAGAAACCCATTTAATGATTTCTAACAGCTTATTAGAAAAGATACTCATGCCAAGTCAATGATGTCATTACCTATGAATAAGACAAAGTCCTGAAAGAACTTACATTCTCAGGTCTCACTTCAAATAAGACTTGAAATTTGTTTTAAGAACCTTTTCAACATACTTACATGGCCTCTGGATTCTAAGAGAACTTATAGAGTCAACCATGTATGAGACGCAGCATTTCACCCATAAGATCTCCCAGCACATGGTCAAAGTCTGCGTGGAATACAACAGATGTATTTTAGAGTCTGAAGAGAATATCCTTTTGCTCTAAAATGCCTAGGTGACAAATAAAGTAAGCTGTTATGTTGATGCTGGAGTGGACTGGGTTCTGGAGGAAGGCGTTTTCAAGTTCCATCTTTTGAAGAATCTTACTATTTGCAATCATCAGAGTGATATACTTCATGAATAGTATGGTATATAGCTACAGCTCCATAACTGCTTTGAGTCTTTTAAATCCACTCAAGGGAGTAGGTCAATATTGGCTTTGGTAACTATAAGTGCCAAGAATCCACCAAAGATTTAAAGGGCCAGATAATTCGATGCTAGAATACCATTCAAATAAACATCCAATGATTCTTTGGCTCTGGAATTAAAAAGTACACTGGGAACCACCTAAGGAGCTCTACAACCTTCTTAATTTACCAATAAGATAAACAGTATGAAGGCAGATGGTAAAGAATGAAATTTAGGCTCAGAAAAGTAAGCAAAGTGATTGAACTCCGATGGAAAGTCCAGGGTGGAAGGACCTTCGTGATTAGGCCCAGGAATAGTCCCTTGGAGGGCTTATAACCAAAATCAAGCTTGCATATTGTTTTCTATCTCGGTAAAATATGACTAAAGCAATCTTTATATCTAAAAGGGATAGTACTTGTGACGCCATTTCATGCCAAGTAATATTGAGCAGGGAAGATTTTTTCAGGGCATATAAACGTACCTCAAATCCATTATGGTATTGGTGAAGATTAACGTCCTGAGGGACTTCACAGCCACGCAAATACCTGGAGGTGTCAGGGAACTTCACCACCAAGTGTTATGGTAAAAGAAGTCATTTACCAAAAAAGCTTTAAAGTTTATGCCCATACCAGTACCTACCATTGCTTTAACAGCTTCTATTGTAACTTTGCATTTGTGCCTTTATGGCTTGGTCATAGATGTTGTAATTAAGTAGGAAAAGGGGTTCGACCCAATTTCATATTTATGGGCATGTGGGAGCAGGGTGCAAGTTGTAATATGGCACCATTCCTTCAATGCTACCAGTATCAGAAGTCTCTTCAGGGGTGTGGCCCAATTAGGTACGGAAAATCATTTACAAGGGGAGCTAGGCTCTTACTTTGAGCAGGCGCCATGGCCATGGGGGCCAGAACTTGTCAGGACCTCTCTTGTGTTTTCCAAAGATAGTTAATCATAACCTGTGCTTCTAGGATACTTTCTTTCTCAGTGCGGCAGCAAGATGGGTGGCCACAGTTTCTTTTAAAAACACATGCCCTAAATTATGTCTAAACATTTGTGGGAGCTGAGTGAGGGGATCTCAGGCGGACCTAGCCAAGAAACAGAAACGCGCAGCATAATTGTTACAGAAAAGGTCCTATTGCAGGGATAAGAGCACATTTTAGGATGCATAAAGAGACACTTAAGGGCTATCTGAGTGGTGAATGAGGTCAATGTACTCATTCATGGACAAAGGTAAGCCATGTTGGATAACCAAAAGCTTTACCATCCATGTACCTAAGTTGGAAGGCAAGGAGGAAATGAGTTCATCAACTTGCTCATCTAAGGGTTAGGAAACATTAGCAGTGTGTTGAAAACACGATTGGAGGCGGAGTCATTCCTTGGCGTTATGGAGAAGATCAGCCTCAGTGGTGTCCAAAGATGCAAGGTTGGTTCCACACAGGAAGAGGTTGATAGAGTTGGATAACTTTATCATGTGAAAAATAGTCATATATTTCAACAGCACTTAGGAAAGGAAATATGAATATATTACCACAGTGGTGATGTTGGTGCACCAAGTGGGAGATTTGCAGGCTCAGGTTTTGAAAAATGTCAGAAGCAAATAGATGAAAATTACTGAGTTTCTTTTAATACCACGGCCCACTTCATAAAGGTTATAAGAAACTATTAAAAACATGCGTAAGTGAAAGCCCAGGTATTAGTTGTGTAACCACCAGAAAGGGTCTAAACTGCATATAATTTCATTGTTAGACAGAGAGAGTTCTAACCAAGGAAAGGCATATGAACAACAAGATGATAAAAAAGTGCCATGGTTACTAAACTAGCTCCAGCAAAGGGGCATCAGCGGCCTCATTTCGTTGTTACATCACAAATAAGCCAAAACTGTTAAAGTAAGATAAGTCAGGTTAATTTCAGCTTTAGAAATAGATTTTTATAAAGTTTGTGAGGGGAAGCTGCTTTATAAAAAATTACTGGTAGAGCAAAAATAAAATAGTTGGTTATTCCTGGGAAAATCTTTTTTAAAACTTCTAGGGATGGATGCTGAAGGTAAATCCTGAACCTTATCATCAACTGTAGCTAAATAACTTTTAATTATCGTAGTAGTTTAAGTTGTTGAAATTGGGATCCAATGACAGTTTCAAGGTAGTTGTTTATAAGGCATATACATGCTAATTTAAGTTGGGATACATTGACAAAGTTTTTTTTTTATCTTTTTTGAATAATTGAGGATCAGCGTCAATTATTTTTATTGAGTTAATTGATTTGGGTTTAAGGCCTAACTATCCTTAAGCTTGAAAAATATGAGATTAATGTTTTTTCCAGGAAAATCCTGGATTGTGATATATAAAGTAATGACTGATGGAAATTCATCTGCAATGACCAATTCTAATAAGGATTGAGGTTTGGCATCTCAGTCTGATATTATATAAAAAAACTTTTGGAAGTATCTGATTCACTTTTAGACCAACAATAGACCCTTCAGAGTTATTGATCTCATCTGCCTGATGGGGCTAAGCCTTACAAGGAGGCTAAGCATTCCAAAAGGGCTGAGCCCTCAATGAGAGGGTTGATCTCATCTGACAAAAATTTTATCATACTGACAATCATCATTATATTAGTAATAATCAGTAATATTAGTTCTCTAACAGAAAAGATTTACCTCATTTGATCACAAAGATCCTTATAAAGACTTACTAAATCCTCTCCTAAATATATATCTCTACATTTTTACTAATAAAAAACTAAATATTTTTTCATGCTTAGCTCTATTTTGGTCATTTAAGACTGGCAATCTTTATCCCAATTGGAATTCATTATTGCAATGAAACTTATAATTTCAGTGCATTATTTCAATACTTGCTAGAGCCACAAAACTGATGATTTTGCAGCCTTAATAGCGCCTGTATATCATAATTTCTTACGAAATTCCAATACTGGTGCTCCTTTCCAGGTCTGCTTCTGAGGCTACCTGGTGAAAACATAATTTCACAACAATGAATTCTTCTAGTAAAGAAGGTCCCTTATCAGAGGAATTGATGAGTATTACGCAATGGGTACATACCAACAGGCAGGAGATGCCTTCTGTTAATATCAGCGTTCTTCATTTTCAAATATCTATGAATATACACATTTGGGACCTGACCAAACCGATTATTAATTCAGCCAGACAATGTAGAAGAAACAGTTGAAGGCTTGATAAGAGGGGCTATTCATTCAGGTGCGCATCCTAATTGAGAACAAGCATCTAAGGATTCATCTAACATGATGGAATCATATAACAGAGCTGCCTTACAACATACTGGTGTCAGATTGGCCAGAATGGAGAAGTATCTCAGGAAGTACTTGAATCCTGCCATTCATCATTTACTTCAGATCTTGGGGTTACACCATCTTGATATTCAACGCCAGTTTACTATGTCTCATCAGTATCATTCTCATCTATCCTCTTTTTATGAAACCGCAGCTAGCTTTAGTCATGATAACCAGGAAGCTATAGTTGACAATTGGAGAGAAATCAGTGATTTTCACAACCAACATGTTAAAATCCATATTAAGTAATGAGTTATTAAGGTCAAGAAGTATCTCAACTGGTTACTGAAGTTGCTAAACCTATCTAACATCAAACAACTACCCTTGAAGAGGAGTTTATTATTCAACTGGAACAGTTACAGACCTAATATGAGGAATGCTTTGTTAAATTAGAAGGGCTACTTCAACAACTCATATGAGTTATGGATAATATTTGAGAAGGTAGACCCGGTTCTTTTGGTCCTCCTGGACCTCCAGAACCATCTTTTTCCTCTGTGACACCGGGACCTAATGCTAAGTGAGGTTTCAAGGATATGCGGGTCAACAGGGTCCCCCTGAGCCTGTAGGTCATGAAGGTTCTCAAGGGCCCCCGGGACCCCCAGGTCCCCCCAGCCCTACACTTTCATTTCATGACTCTGAAGCTCCGAATCCATTGGTAACAAGAGTGCAAGCTTTAGAAAGCCAATTACAAGCCATATCTTAGGGATGTTTATTATCTTCAGAAGGCCACCTGACTAACCTGGATTTTTGCTAACCAATTTTTTGGACGATGTTGACAATGCTTATTGTTTATGTGATGCTTATCAATCTACTCAAGAATTTCAGTTTGCAATGTTATCCGCCTCCATTGATCGCTTGACCACTAAGTATGGAGTAATTGAGAATAAGCAAGAAGAAATGCTTGCAGCGTTTTTTAATTTAAATCAATCTTCTTCAAACGATCACATTACTCAATGGGTCCAAAACTTACATGATGATCTTAACAATTTTACATCAACAAGTTGACCGAATTTCTATTCAAGTCCATATTTCTAAGTCTAAACCCTCCAAAGCTGATCCAGTCCTGGTACTGGGTGTTCATGTACTAAGCAATAAACCGTCTATTTCAAACCTAACTTTAAAGATAAGTATGAGCCAGAAGAAGGTAGCATTCACTCTTTTTCAATTTGTTTATGAGTGAGCGATGGGCTGAGCAACTGATCAACAAAAAGTTAAGCATATTATTTCTTGTTTGAGTCAATTTGCTCAAGAAATCATGGTCCCTCATCTTAAGGGTTTCCAGACGTGGGTTTAGATTTAAAACTGCCTTATTAAAGAAATTTTGAAGTGAACAAATCCTGTCTAATCAAAAGCGAGCCTTCATGAGCATCCAAGTCAAGAGAGGAGGATCAACTCAAGAATTCACTAAGCAATTTTATCATGATGCCCAGACTCTTGCTACTTGAGTTTGTATTACTGTAGATAATGCCATTTTGGCTGTGATGAGTGCATGAGCTTCTTGTACTCAGTTGTTACTTCATTTAAAGTCTCTGAAAATTTTCGGTCTATTCTTGACATAAAAGAGGCGTTAATGGAGATCCTTAACGGTGTGGTGGACCCATCTTCCGCTCATAATCCTCACTCCTATGTTCATGCGGTACCTCCTAGACCCAATCTTAAACCTAAGAAGGATCCTTGCGGTTACTGCGGACTAGTTGGTCATATGGAACAACAATGTTGGAAGAAACAAGCTGACGAGTCAAAAAAAGAGGAGTCAGCATAGTGAAAGAGGCTCCCTATGCTGACCAAGATCCTGTGCCTCAATATTAAACTTCTAATACTTCTAAAGATTGTTATGTGATATCTGCTCCATGTGAACTTAGTATCCCCGTTGATTTAGTCAACAAGAATACTATTTCTTTTTATGTTTCATCTTATAATTCAATTTGACCAATTAGTCCTTTGGTATTTCCAATCCCGCATTTTGGTACTGATGTGGCTCAAAAGAGGTCTTAATACTCAAAGTAGAAGTTTTAGCCATCATTGACATGGGATCTCCCTTAAATGTGATCTTGTCTGGCTTATGAAAAGGATCAAAGTCGCGTCAGATTTAAACCATCTTCAAGACTATAGAACTGCTGGTCCTTCATATACTAAATCCATAGGAGCTTATTTTCCCTTCCAATGCGCTTTGCAGAAATTAGTTATTTTGGTCCCAGCAGTGGTGTTTTACAATAACTGTTACAACTTAAAATTGGGAACCAAACTTCTTATTGATTTTGATGTGATAATTAGTTATAAGGAAAAACATCTTTCTTTAATTGGGTACTAAGTACCTTAATTATAAAAGAAGTCTCAAATGAGCAAGGGCAAATTAAACGACGTGTTTGTCTATTGGAATATCTTAGCTCCATCTCTTGACTTGAATACCGTATATTGGGGCCTAAAACTATTCTTCTGCCTCCATCAGTTTGTGCCTCAGAAGGAATGCCTTTATACTCTATCAACTTGATTACAATTCCTCCTGAAGCTCAAGTTATAATTGATACTGGAGTGCAAGTATTTGTGCCTACTGATAAAGTATTAGAGAACTCAGGTAACCTTAGCCCCTCCCATCTGGAGGCCTTAATCTGTCCCTGGTACCCTTGATCCTTCATATAAAGGAAGTGTTCTAGTTTTATTAGCTAATCTCACCTCTTTAACTATGAAATTGAATCAAAATAACTCCATCACTTATGTGCGGCCTAACCCTTTACAAAAATATTATCTATCACTGGATGTTGGGTGTTACGTAATTTTAAATTGGATGACCCACCTATCATAGCTAGAGTTGAAGTTGAATATGGAAATTCACTTACTTTGTAACAACAACAAGCAGCTGAGGCTTTAATTGAAGAGAATGTATATATATTTGGAAATAGCTCCAAATATTTTTTGGTCAATGAAAAATATGCAGCATCAGGTAAAAACAGGGGACACTACCCCTATTCAAGATCATCCTTATCAAAAAGTCTAAAGTTGGGGAGGCTCTAGTCTCATTGGAATTAAAACAACTCCTTGAAGCTGCGCTATTTACGCATTTCCAAAGTCCATGGGCTTCCCCTCTACTTCTTATCTAATTAAAGGATGGAGGTCATAGGGTGGTAATGGAAATTTGTCATCTTAATGCTCTTACCCAAAAAGACTCATATCCATTACAGCGCATTAATGATTCACTAAGACTACTATCTGGACCACACGTGTTCAATTGTGGCTACAGCCCCTTCACACGTTCCCTCCCCCTCCCCATACGTGGCGTTCCCGCTGGCAACAAGAGATAGCATCGCTTCTCTGGGGTGCCTTCCCTGGTACTAAGTTTTGTCTCTTCTGAGTCATACTCGGAAGTGTCTGACCGATGGTCGGCCTTCCCCACAATAAATTTAAGATTCAGTTAATAAAAAAAGACTACTAACTGGATCACAGTTCTTTTCAGTCATGAACCTTGCTAGCGGTTACTGGCAAATTGAATTGGCTCACAAAGATCGTCAAAAATGCGCTTTAATTTCAAGTGATGGTTTATTTGAACTTACTCATATGTCGCAGGGGCTTTGTAATGCCCTACTACTTTTCAAAGGGCTATGGATGGCTTATTTGGTAATTTGAAACTTTTCTGCATTTTGGTTTATTTAGATGATGTTACTGTTATTCTTATACTATTAACAAGCATTCAGCTCATTTGAAAGAAGTATTTGGCCGAAATGTGCCAAGCTTCTCTTAAGGTAAAGCCATCTAAGTGTGCTTTTTAAAACCAAGATGGAATTCTTAGGCTATAAAGTTAATCTCAACGGGATTTTACCCTTGTCTAATAAGATTCAAGCCATTAGGACATGCTTGTTCCTAAGAGCTTGTGCGATATTCAAGTGTTCTAGGGATTTTTGGTTATTACTGACAATCTATTTCCCATTTTGCAAAATTGTGGAACCCTTAGTTTATTTACTACGTAAGGAAGTTCCTTTCTTATGGGAAGAATCACAACAGCAAGCTTTTGATTTTTACGTCAAGCTCTAACTAGTGCCCAATTTTAGCTCATCCTAATTTTTCAAAACTTTTTCTCTTAATCACCAATGCCAGTTATGTAGCTTTTGCAGATTATGGCTCATCATGATTCCAATCTAGTAGATCAATATATTTCTTTCTTTAGTAAAATCCTTTTTAAAGCATAACGCAATTACAGCATTACTGAGAGAGAGTGCCTCGTGGTCCTATCAGCCATCAAGCATTTTCGCCCTTAACTTTATGGAAAACATTTCACTATCTTAATGGACCACGCTTCCTTGAAATGGTTATAACAAATGAAGGATCCTGATGGACGCTTAGCTAGATGGGCATTAAAGCTCCAAAATTTTGACTTTACAATTCAACATCGCACTGGAGCTATACACCATAATGCTGCTGGACTTTCTCAGTTACCTATACATACTTTATTCAATGCTTAAGAGGATCGCATCTTTGACCTAATTGGAAGACCTGAACTATGGTATCTTGAATCTAAGGACGTTATAGCAAAGTTATAATCTTTAACTGAGGATACGCAAATTAAAGTAAGTTCCTTATATAAAAAGTTGGGATCTAGATGGTTGCCTTTTATTCAGCCTTCTGTGAGGACTGATAATATTATGGAGGCTCATCAATATGTGGGACATGCAGCTTCGTTAAGACTTTACAGCAGTTGAAAAATCGATGTTATTGGGATAATATGCTGGAAACTGTGCTCAATGAGTTAAGAAACTTGTCTCACTTGCCAAAAACAACGTAGTGAAAATCCGATTTATCAACATAAAATTGTGGGACCCTCTAAAACTTTTTCCATCGTGAGTATAAATGTAATGGGTCCCCTCCCTACCGCTACTTATGGACATAGTTATATTATTCTAGCTATTAAACATATTACCAAATGGATTGAGGCTGTTCTGTTTTACTGTCACCAATAAGTCTACATAATCCTTCCTTTTTAAGCAAGTTTTCACCCAGCATGGTAGCAAAAAAGTACTATTATCTATTAATGGAATCAATTTCGTTTTGCAAGTAGTATCCAAACTTACTAAAATAATTAATACTTATCATTCATTTACAGCTCAATATGATTCATCTACCATTGGTGCTTTGAACGAGTTAATGGTACCTTGGTAGCTATTTGAAAAAGATGGCTTCACCAATCCTAGTAGATGGAATCTATATTTACCTAGCGCGATGTTAGCCTATAGGGTTAGCTACTATCATATAATTGGAATGTCTCCCTTCAAGGCTCTGTATGGTCAGGATCCTATTTTACCCTCCAGTGCACAACCTATTCTTGATACTGCCACCCCTCAAACTAATGAATTAGCTATGAGAAGGTTAGCTGATGACATTATCAGAATGCAAGCCTTTACTTCTGGTTCTCTTTCTACTACAACTTCAAAAGAAGGAATTAGGGTCAATGCTACCTGAACTACCTTACCTGAGTATCAAATAGGAGACCTTGTACTTCTTTATTGTCATAGACCTGGAGGAAGAATATACAAACTTGATACCTTATGGTCTGGTCCCTATCACATTATAAGTTAGGGTATTGAATACTCCATTTTAGCTGTTAAACTGGGACTGTTATCAATTGAGTTCATAGTAAATTTCTTTGTAAGTACGTGCCCCATAGGCAAGATCTTGAAGGGGCATTGTTGGAAATTCACCTGAAATGACTGATTCTAATCAGGATTGAGGTTTGGTGTCTTAGTTTAATAAGATTATAAAAAACTGTCAAATATATCTAATTCACTTTTAGACCAGCAATCGACCCTTCAGAGTTATTGGTCTCATATGCCTGATGGGGCTAAGCCTTCCAAGGAGGCTAAGCATTCCAAAAGGACTGAACCCTCAATGAGAAGGTTGATCTCATCTAACAAAAGTTTTATCAGATCTGACAATCACCATTATATTAGTAATAATCAGCAATATTGGAATTCTAACAGAAAAGATCTTACCTCGTTTGAAGTACAAAGCACATTACAAAGACCTACTAAATCCTCTCCTATAAATTTTCTAAGTTTTAACTAATATAGACACCACATAATTTTGTCTCGTGTAGCTACATTTTGGTCACATAAGATCGACTAACTTTATTCTGATTGGAATCCATTATTGCAATGAAACTAATAATTTTGGTGCCTTATTTCAATACTTTCTAGAACCATGAAACTGATAATTTTGTAGCCTTTGTAGCGCCTGTATATTGTAATTTTATTAAATTCCAACAATGACAGTGGCTTAGGGGCTCATGTGCTAGTAGTATTTTTTGAGTAGTCTTCAGTAGCTACTAATAGAACAGTTCCCTATTCCAATTGGCAGTTCCTTAATCATATGTTTTTCTAAACCTATGGTACTCATTAGTGAACATTATTGATAACTTGCCAGCATCTAAGAATTTAAGATGGATACATTATATACAGAAAAGACAGTGAGACTTAAGCCTAGGCCTCAGGGAATTTACAACTTATAGCATATCGCCTATACAAATGATACTATGACAATTGTTCAAGGATAAAAGGGGGTGCCCCAGTGTTAGAGTATGGGCTCAATGACCACTGCCCCCAAGTTTGATCCTGGTAGATGAACTTATAATAAGTGATTATGTATGACTGTGCTAAAATTGCGCACCAATGCACTGAACTGAGATAGAAAACAGGAAGGCGGTTCATGGTGTCCTTGGCCTATCAGAACGCTGCGCTAAAAAGGTTTACAAGGATTTATCTTATTATTCCAACGACTCTAAATTTGCCATTTACCCATTATTGGTGCAGTATCAACCCCAGTTGTCAAATTTAAATAAATAAAAATTTGCTAAGAATATTTGAAAACAATATCTATGACAAATTTTTGTCAGCTCTGAGAAAAAGGTAGTTAATAATTAGGTACGTGATTTAATTTTCCATGGTCACTGGGACGTGTTAAGTTGATGTAAAATAAAAGAGAAGTTTAAAAACATTGAGGTGGTGAGAAGTTAAAAATATTTATGCTATTTATAAATTGGAAATAGTGACCAATAAACCTAAAGTACATTTACCTTGTCAATGAACCCCACAAAATTAACATAATGTATTATGGCAGATTGATGTAAAACAATGGGCACTAATGTAATAGCAAAATTTATTAGAGCCTCAGTCCAATGACTAGTTAATATATTAATTGAGTAAATAAAACAATGTTAAATGATAGGTCAGACTAAATCTCAACACTCCCACCTACTTGACCAAAAATCAGGGAACAAAAATGAGTATCAGTTAATTAGTTAATGAGAAGCAGTAATTGGTAGGCCAAAGTGCTGCTGGCATTTCTTTTGTAACTTTTCATGCGCCTAATTGATGAGGCAAACCTAGGTGAGATCTTTCATATGTAAGCATCAGTGACCATTTTCTCTATAGTCTTAAAGAGGTCCATTTCAGATGTGCTCCAGTTTATATTCCATCCAGATTCGTGTTTATTATAATATATATCAACATCCCCACATAAAAAAGGGTAATTTACGTTAATTTTGATTATTATGTTGTCATGACTTGATTTTCAAGCCATCATATTGGAGTAAGTAGTTTATATAGGTAAATTAAGTTCTACATGAGGTTCTCTAAATACCTATTTGAGCTCAAACTCTATTAATGGACACATGATTATAGAATTGAAAGGAGAGCAGAAAATTTCTAGTATAGTAATTGGAATGGCAATCACCCTGTTGCTGAGTGAAAAAAGATTAAGCAAATATGATGGAGAGAAAGATATTTAATTGTCTATACTTGAATGTGTTTACCATTTTCAATATACCAACAAGAATACTTTTACCCTCTCTACCATGCATTGGTTTCAATGTGGTAGGGCATTGACTAATCCTAGAATTCCATCATGCCATTCATCTTGGGTAATATGAGAAATAGAATTGGTCCCATTATTTGTAGTATGAGTCTTAAGCATCCATGCCAATAGATTATTTTCTCAAAAAAAATAAATTAGATGTAGACATGAAGTTTATGTCGTTAATTTATTTGATTTCCACCAACTTTTTGAGGTTATCAATAGCCAATATTATGTACTTAAATTGCATATAACTGTTAAGCAAGGGTTTACAAAGTCTCTAGTGATGGGATGCCAAGTAAAATTGGGGTTAAAATAGTGAAAGAATATATCCTTCCAGTAGGGGCTTCAGTTTGGCATTCTTTTCAATAACTAGGGTCTTAGATAATAAAATACGTCAATTTCCAATAGCAATGCTGCTTTAACTGCTCAAACATCTTCTTAAATCACTCATTTCCCATCGCCTTGTGGGCAACTTTAGTAATATCTATTTGCTCTGTCAGCCATTTTATCAATATTGTTGCCTGTTGATAATCTTTATAAACTTCCCGTCTTTAACGCTAGTAATTTCAAATAGTTTCTTCAAGGAGTGTTAACCTCCGCTTGTTCATTGCCATATACTGTTGGAAAAGCATCTAATGAGTTAATTCATCAATCATATTTACCACTAATGTCATGGTCGGCAGTCAAAATAAACACTCAGAATTTTGGTGCTTTAGGATGGGAGGGTTCTGTATCTCAAAATTATAGGCTTTTAATTTCAAATCCTAATGGGCCAGTCGCCCTTCTGGCTCCTTAAAATTTCTGTAACCACTAAAGTGAGTTTTGGTTGGTTGATACTATAGATTTACTATGTGGACATAACCTGAAATTGTTTACACACAGATTATCACTAAGCACTTCTTCTCATTTATTAGGCTTTTTTGTCATGCCCAATTAACGTTTGTTTATAATAAGTCATGTGGTACTCTACCCCCTTAAAGTCAGGTTGTAATAACACCGCCTTAAAGCGATGAGGGATGCATACATTTTGATAAGGAATAGTTTGTCAAAATTTAGTCATGTTTTTATTTGCGTTTTGGTAAGACTAACCCTTAGTATGTCAAAGGCCAACTGGTAGTTATCTTTATAATCAAGTTGCACTCCATTTATTAAGAAAAATAATAAGGCTCACAGATTTTACTGAAATACTTGACAAACTGGAAGCAGTAGCCAATCATTCCAGTAAACCTTAATTTCTTGCTTGCTAATCAGCTGTGTCATCTTTCTAAAAATCTAAATCTTCTCCAGATGGGGCTGTAAGTCATGTTTGTCAATAACAAACTGCAGTAATTGAGTTGTTCTAAAAAAATGCACTTAAATGGCTTAATTTTTAATATCTGCATTGGAGAGGTGGTGGTAGACTTTCTTCAAGTGGTGCAATTGCTAAATATAAGTCCAGGAAATATCTCAATATATTATTGAGATAATTTAGCCATAAGAGAAGTTCAGATCACCCAAAATTTTATTTATATCCTGCTGAAGGTCATTGGGAATTGCACAGCTCTTACAGCATGTGAGTGGGTTGGTACAAACTTGAGCTGTAATCATGGAGAATATATCCTGTTCTCCTTTTAAAAGTTCAATTTGTCATTAGCAGAAAATTTAATACATAACTAAAAAGTAGTGCGCGCCGCCCTAGCAGTCTAGTACATATTCTCTGTATGGTATTGGAAGGAATACTTTTGTTAATGTTGGTTAGATCCCTATAGCCAATTACTATGTGACTTGACCCAACCTTTTTTGATAATCAACACCATAGAAGCCCAAGAACACTTAAAGGCACTAACATTCCCAGACCACCAACTGGGTAATTTCTTTGTTAACAAATTAATTGGCCACCTTTAAACATATTAATAGAATGAAGGCAAATGGGCAGATGATTTCAGGTATTGATATAGTGTAACACGTCTTGTGATCATCCCAAAATGAAGTAATCTTCTGCAACAATAGTAATATGATTCTTAAATAGGGCCAGTGCTTAGTCCATTTCATCTTCAATTAACCCAAAGAGTTGTTTGCATAAGATTGGTGAACAAACGTTTTGGAATTTTTCTTTATCAAGCCCAAGTTTATCCCATTTACAAAATTGTGGATACACTGCACTTCATCAATTAGTAGAATATGAGCAAAAGAACTAAATGATGTTGCTTAATTTGCAGAGGGTGCAAATGCAAACTATCCATTAGTACTTGGATTTTTTTATGGACCTTAAGGATAAACCCAGGCAAAGTGACAGAATCCACGTTTGTTTTTCATAATGTTGCAAACAGCTTGCTGTAAAATTCTTATAGTATTTTAGATCAATTACAGCCCCAATATGATTTGATGGTCCACTAATATTTTAATACTATAACTAGCCCTTAGGAGAATATCCTTTGAAAAAAAATATGGCTAGGCAAGCGCTTGGTGTAATTAAAAAATTTTCTCATAAGAAATAAGCACTATACCATCCTTGAACGCAGAATTATCAAGCGCCTGATATTGGGATTATGGACGCCTCTCTTCCAGTTGTAATAAAGCTTAAGGTTTTGCCCTAGTAATATAAATTGTTACCCTCAAATCCAGCTGAGATCGTAATTCCTCTTAAAGGAGATTTTAATAAGAAAATCATAAATATGTCATATTAAACAATATCAAAAGATGCGACTACTAGTGAGCCAAAACTCAGATGCTTCTGTGGTAAAGCGGTTGCTGAACAGGCTCTTGGAGAGAATGATAATAGTATAAGAATCACTTTATTATGATAATGTCATGGAAACGGCAGAAGAAGTTTAGACCAGCCTGCCAGTCAGGATGCATAAGCACCCAAAAAGCAAGCCAGAATGCCAGAGTCATTGCCAACCAAATGACTTGATATGGAGCTGGGCATTGGGTAATGATGAATTGTTGGTGCAGCAAAATGGTAAGTATGATCCTGATGACAAACTACACTGAACCCACTCCCAACCCAGGAGGTCTTTCTGCATGGGAGTGGGATCAAAGAGATAGTCTCAATGATATCCTCAGCATATGGGGCCATTTCAACCGGGGTGGCAAGGAGACAGATTCTCTCTTGCAATTGGTGGACATACGGCCACAAGATCCCTGTGTATTGCTGCTGGAAGTTAGTGAAAATGGTGTTGTAGAGCCAAAAATATTGGACTAGCTGAACCCAATTGATGATGGAGGGGGGCCATAGTACCAAGAGTACTGGTAGAGCCCATCCAGTATATGGACTGATGGACCACCAGGGAAACGCCATTAGGGATGTGGTCAGAAGAGATAATGAAAATTGTTTGGTTTTTTGGTAAAATTTTATTTAAAGGGAAAGTAAGAAAATTGACCAACAATTTTCACAGTGCTATGCAACTGGTTAAATTGTGGATGGTTGGGGTAGTGACAAGCCAGGATTAGGTCCTGCAATTTCAACCTAACCAGCAAATTGTTTGGGAATGGGCGGGTTTGTTCTTTGAGAACTGACATCACAAATTTTGGTGGTGGGCTGAGTCACTATCAGTTTGACCTCAAATGTCCAAACTGGGGCTCAGCTACATTTCTGATGGTTAGTGCGACGGTGTTTGGCCCAATGAGTGACAGGAATCCCCAAAGGCCAACCCTCATAGGGGCGGGTCCATTTGGTTGTAAATGGGTTTGGGATGCCCAACCCACCTGCACTCAGTCTCTTGACCTTTCATTCAGTCAATGGCATCACATCAGCCGAAAAATGCCCAATTTACCTACCAGGGGCCAAACCCTCATTGGCGGCGCCTGATGCTATAGCCTGATCATCAAGGATGATTATTGATGACTTTGGTATGAGGGCGCTTTATTCAATTGGCATATTGATCAAATTGGAACAGTTGGGCATTCTGACTGATACCTCAGTCTTCATGCCTTTCCGGCCATTTGAGATTTGGGCATCGGCCATATTGCTGCTCAAATTAGATCAGGCTGATTTCAATTTGACAATTTTGGCGCAAATTATGCTAATTCCCCATAGAAGTTCTACCAAGGTGAGTGTGGGTACTGGGGGTGGGATCTGAGGTTGAAGAGCTGTTACCCATCACTCATCTACTACATGAGCGAGATCGCCCTGAGTAATGAGGGGTACTGCCATCCTCTTTGGTGTCTTTTTATTCGGGAATGGGAAGATGGCCCAATTAACAGCCAGGGGATGTTCCCCAGGACTTACAGATAAGAAGCTAATATGAGCCATAAGGTGTTCAGTAATAAGAATGACAGCTGAGTTTTTAACATTTTGGGTAAACACAGTCATGAAATCTGTATAGATAGAAATATAAAAATATCAAAATCTATATGACAAAAAAGATATAAACCAAGAATTATTAAGGATAAAGAATTGGATTTTTATAAGCAATAAGTGGTAATCTAATGACCAACTACCTGTTTTCTTGTTGACACCTCTATCAGAAAAGTAAGTCACCTGCTTCATAACCTCAATTAAGGGTCTAAACAGACTTAGGAATAGTTAAAGACATAATTTGAGTGTATGGTACCTTGCATCAAAATTTGAAGTATAATAAAATCAGCACAGGTTGCCAAAAAGTATATGAATTTTGTCATTTTTATAGCCTTATTTCGTCAATGAAGTTATTCTCTAGACAAAAATTATTCAATTACAAAAAGTGTGGCAAAGATGAATGAAATTTTGCATAAAAAAGGTAACAACAATTAGGACCAATACATTTTGTAAGTTCAAGGTCATCAAATTTAGATATTTAAATGATAGGACTTAATACACAATTAAACAATTTTTTAAATCTAGATTATAACAATAAAAGCATAAATTGGTTAAAATCTTAACAGAAGCGCACTATATTCTCCTAGAGAGTTTAGTCAAAATGGATCCTGAAGTACTGTTTTCAATACAGCAATCAATATATAGTGCAAGGAAAATTTATTTACTAGACTAGAACACGGTATTGATTGGTGTCCCACTGTTTACAATGACTCTTTCTTTAAGCTTACATAAACTAGTGTCAATGCAGCTGCACTTGAAAAAGCAACAGAAGAGTTTTTAAGTTAACACTCAAAATTTCATCTTAGACTTTTATTGTTAGAAGGTCTTCATATAAGTAAGGGTTTGTTTCCTTTAAAGCCTCAATAGATATGGCCCCGTAGACCCCATATAACCTATATTATTGCCTGAGGTATCTGGAATCTCTTATTGTTCCAATTTCTGAACATAAGGCTCTCTTTTAACTTATATTCTGGTATACTATCACTTTCTGGCGGCAACTGAGGGGATAATACTACCACTTTCTCAGTGATTACTGAAGGGCACACCAGTGACATACACCATGGGTTTCCTAATGAAATTTAAAAAAAGAAAGATTGAAAAATATCTTATATAAGATTTTACTAAGGTCAGTAAAAGTAGAATATCCATTTTCTATTCTACTCCGTCTTTTCCTGAGTTATCATTAGTATCTTGATTCACCATATAAATCATGAGTTCTGTGGAAGTAGCAGGGTAGTAGTTTTCATAGTTTCTTAACTGTTTTCAGATGTACAAATTACATGATTAACATCCAATCTATTGGAGAGCGGCCTGTAAGGCTATGTCAAATACCTTTGTGGAAAGTTCCTATTGCTTAATTTGCAAGGCTCCAGATGTCTTGTATTAGTTGATTCTAAAGTAACAGTGCTTTTAAGATGATAATTTATAGCTTAAGTAATGGTATTATCATCTTTAAGTACTGGTAAAATTACCTGGTACTTTTCCTTGTATGAATCACAGAGATTCCATGAGGATATGGGCGTCATAACTATGTAACACTTATTGCCATTAAAAGTTGACCCTTGATATAGAAACTATTTCGTGAAAACTCACAATGGACTCATACTTGTTAAGGGAGAAATTAAGGAATAATGATTTCAGATAGTTATCTGTTTGACTCTGCCAAACTCTTATTTAATAAAATCTATGGTGTTTCAATAAAAAATACCAAATTCACTTAGCTTTGTCATCACCAGCTCCTTATTTCAATGTCCATGAAATTCATTATGGTTGCAAGCTTAGTGGCCTTGGGGCACCCATATGCTAAATTTACAGGACAATAGTTTTTGTTCCCAATTTTGTCAAGCTTAGGCAGGTTAATCAAATTGATGGGATTTGACGTCCATTTTTGCAGGGCCATGAAGGCCACAATGTTTCTGATAAAATTCAGGGTCTGACGAGAACAGGAACAAAAAACTTGAACCATTGGAGCTTCCTGAGTGTAAATCAATTGCCTTGAGCAAGTCTAAATTGCCAAGGTAGCAGGAGTTTATGGTGAAGGGGTGGCGAAGGTAAATTGCTATTAAGGATCACTGTGATATCAAAGAGACAGAAACCAAAAAGTTGGTAAAAAAGTAAAGTTATAGGCAATGGGTGCGCAGAAGGAGCCTCCTTTTCAATAGAATTTAACTCCAACAGAGTGTAAGTCCCGGGGAATGTCCCCTGGCTGTTGATTGGGCCATCTTACCATTCCTGAGTAAAAAGTCACCAAAGAGGATGGTGATACCCCTCATTATTCAGGGCGATCTCGCTCACATATTAGACAAGTGATGGGTAACAGCTTTCTGCTTCGGATCCCACCCCAGTACCCACACTCACCTTGGCAGAACTATTATGGGGAATTAGTGAAATCTGCGCTGAAATTTCCAAATTTAAATTGGCCAGATCTAATTCAAGTGGCAACCAGGCTGATGCCCAAAACTCAAATGGTCAGATGGGCATGAAGACTGAGGTATTGGATGGAACGCCTGACAGCTCCAATTCAATCAATAAGCTAATAGAGCTAACATTGAGCGCCATTGACAAAGGTTCAAAGCCCTCTGTTGGCAAGTTGGGCATTGCAGCTGATGTGATGCCATTGACTGAAAGAACGGTCCAGCGACTGAGTGTGGGCAGGTTGGGAATCCCAAACCTGTTCTAAACCAAATGGGTCCACCCCTATGTGGGGTGGCCTTGGGAGATTCCTGTCACTCATTGGACTAAACGCCGTCACACCAACTGTCAGAAATGTAACCGGGCTCCAGTTTGGACATTTGAGGTCAAACTGACAGCAACTCAGCCCACTGCAAAATTTTGCGATGTCAGTTCTCAAGGAACAAAACCCCCCATTCCTGAACAATTTGCCAGTTCTGTCAAAATTGTGGGACCTGATCCCAGCTCACCACTACCCCAATAGAATACTATTTAATCAGTTGCATAGCACTGAGAAAATTGTTGGTCAATTTTCTTCCTTTAAATTTTCCATTAAAACCTTCCCAAAATTTAGTTTTTATTTATATGCTGAAATAAAAACCATCTTATCCGCTGACATTATTGCACCCATCGGGGCTAATGGCTGTAAGTATCTGGTACTCTATCTTGTGCCTATACAAAATTCTGGCCCACCAGCAGACATTGGTTGAATTCCTTTCCGATTTCATACTTGTCATATTAACAGCAGTGCCTCAGGCATTCTGGTTTGCCGTTCAGGTGCTCTGGCACTCTGACTGGCAGGCCAGTCTAATTCTTACTTGTTCGCCTGACACAGAGTGTCAGAATATGGATTTAAAAATATCTTTTGGGTTCAATCACTGGAATGCTTTTGTCTTCAGCTCAAACATACATCCAGAAAACTCCTGGTGAAGTTGGTTCAACAAGCTAAAAAACTGATGGCAGTCCACTATAAATCTTTGTTCAACCTTTTTAAGTTTCCAGTTTAGTCAAAAGATGTGACTTAATACTTTAATATCTTTACCATGTGAGTGGACTAGGATATGCAGGAATTAATTTAGTTGTAAAGGTCAGTGGTGGAGAGGACAGCTTCATCTTAGCTTGATTATGGCTGTCAATGCGGCGTTAATTGTCATTGTTGTTATAAGCAATATTGGTAACATGGCAAATTTGTGTCAACAGGATATCTAAGGGTGAGCTAATGTGTCCATGCATTTTTGTCACTATTGTGAACGATGTATTAACATAGATTTCTGAGCCTTGATGTCATTTGCTTTAGCATTCATAAGACACTCTAAATCAGTACAGCTTTAACTTTATGGCAGATAATTATATTGCCGTTGGTGTCCAGGGTTGCAGAAGTGACCCCTGTAGTGAGATTTGATAGTTGAGACTAGCTCTATGACGTCTAATACCAATTACACAGATTGGTTGCGCATTGCAAAAGTTAAACTGTTGATCTAAGTCTTAAACCATAAAAACCTTCTTGTATCTCAATATTCCTTACTAAATAAAAAATATGACACACTGTAGTTTATAATTACTGTCATCTTACTGGGGGCTCTCAGTTATAATTTGGGGGATCATCTAAAGGCCTAGTTCAAACCACCAGTGAGAAACCAGATAACTTTCCTAGATGAAGTCACTTCACTATTAGCACTAAATTTCTGATATACATTGGTTCAAAGGAGATAGTAACCTGATAGCACTTAGGAACTTTGTGAAAATTTTATTATATTTCTATTTTGATAACTATAGCTATAGCTTAGGGGATTTTTTACTAGAATAACCTTTAGCCTATTAGACAAGACGCTGGTAAAGGGACAAGGATATATTTACTAAAACATTAATAGCAACTAAATTATGGCGGCAATGATGCAAGAGAATAATACAATATGTGATTAAATTGTCCATGGCCATCAAGACAAGGTAATTGATTGTAAATTAGTGATTGGGGTTTAGCTCCTACCAGGGTGACGAGGGTTTAATCATCTATAGGAATAATAAAAACCTTTCCAATACAACAATGCAACCCAAAAAAGTTAGCATAAAACATGTGGTATAATGCCATATGGAAAATTTCGTTGGCGTAAAGGCAAGATCAATAAAAGCCTCTGCCTAAGCATTAGCCAATTATACATCAAGCTAATAACAATTTATTTGTATGGGTAGTTTGACCTAATCTCACATGGGTTAAAATCAAATTTTTGAGGTGATGGTTGAACGTTGAACATGAGAAACATAGTTACAATAAATCGCTGATATAGTCAGTCATTGTTTACCAAGAGTATCTGGACTTTAGAGTTGTGTTTTTCTTCTTAAGATGTCCATTTTAAACTTAAAGATGTGTTTCTGTGAATAGACTAACATGGTCTATGAGGCGCAAATATAAGTACCCTTTGTGAGTGAAACGTTTCTGAAGTTTCAATTTACTTTGCTAGTTTCTTTAGATATTCTTGTATTATATATTGTATCGCATTATATTCATTAGTACAGGAATCTTCATACATACCGATTAGGTCATACAACCAGTCGCTTTTGCTGTCAGAAGGTGTTATACCAAAATTCTTGATAATCCATCAGCTTCAAGGTGCTTATACCGATTTTTGCAGGATCTCAAAGTTTTAACCTTGAAGTTGTACCACTCATCTCACTAGGCGGTCATCTGGGTCTTCATGATTTTATCTATTACAAAGACAAATTGTCAGTGGTCACTTTGAAATGGACTATTTATACATATGGTATGTTGTTTGACTGCATGGATCCTTTCAAGTCATTATCATTCATTCAATAAATAAATTAATCCCACTTTCAATAACATTTCTGAATATAACTTAATCAGATGATCCACTTAATATCATCAAATTGTGTGAAACTTGCTTCCATCCTAAAATCACTTGCGTTGTTAAAAAAGTAGAAGGTCGTCTTGAAGCCAATATAGATTATCACAAGAGCTAACATACGTCTTCATTTTAAATCCCTAGAGGCTTCTTGTTGGTCAAATCCCCATTCAAAGAGAGTATCCTTCATGAACAAGTGAGTTATATCGCAGAAATTCTGAGAATTGAGCTATATATTGCAATAGTAGCCAAATATCCCAATGAGGACTTAAATATCTCTCATGTTCCTAGGTGTTTCCTTCTTCCCAATATCTTCAGCTTACCTAACATAGAACTTGAACCCTATCTTTAATATCTTGTATAAAAAACTCAGTTGATTCAAAAGATGTACATATTCCTTTCTTAGCTTTATTCAACATCTTAAGGGGAGGATACCCAATGGTAGAATATGGACCCTCAACCACAGTCTCCCCGAGTTCAATCCCAGTAGATGAACTTTAAGTAGGGGACCATTATGACTGTGTTGGTTTTGCGCACCAATGCCCTGAACTGAGATAGAGAATAGCAAAGGCGGTCCATGGAGTTCCTGGCCTATCATACGCTGTGTATGGAGGTTTCTGGGTTTTATCCTCCTTTCCCATTTTCTTCACTTCCCTTCATCGGTGCGATATTGTCCCAAGGTTGGTCCACCACAAATAAAAATTTATAAAATTTATCTAACTTTGGGAAGCCATCTGGGAGCTTAATCATATGTAGAAAGTTCTAAAGCGTCCTTCATAACACTATGATGTTGTCTAGTATAATAATGCACACAACATATTGAGGCCATGAATATCATGTCCATTGCACGTTGAAACGTTGCAGGAATGTTATGGAGCCTTAAAGATTTGAGTTGAATCATACAGTTTTTGACTCATTATCTTAACCATTTCTTCCGAACTTCAGGACTCAAAATTTATCTTCCAGTGTCCACTGGTGAGGTCCCTAGTTGAGAATTACTTTGACCTTCACAATCATTTCAAAGCATAATCAACTTTATAGCAGAGGGTGTGAAACTTTTAATGAGAATTGAGGAGGTAATAGTTTATGAATACTTGATAGCAATCATCTATCTTCTATACCAATAAGAATGGGCAAGCCTAAGGGCTTATGTAAGGTCTCATTAATCCTGCGTCCTTAAGTTACTATTATTTTCTAGAAATAAGTTTTTCCTCAATCTATGAGCGATGATATGTTTATATAGACTGAAACCAAGTTCATCCATAAATGAAACCTCCAGCTAATCAGGAAGAGGATCGAATTACCATTTTATCCAAAGCACTTTCTCATTCAGCCAATAAACCTTAACCAAATTCGAATACCTTAGTCCAAATTAAACAATATACCTGGGCCTTATTGGCTGAGGTTTCTGACTTGGTGATACCATAGACCCATTTAATTTTTACCCCAAACGACTTTTAAACGCCAACTATAATCAATTGCCCTCTTTTTCTTTATAATCCACAAACAAATGCTGCAACATTATGATGTGATCATCAGCTCGCTGTTAAAGTGGCTAATTTGCCTGACTGTTCTCACCTCTGCAAAGCTGCAGCTAATTCTGAAGGCATACTTGCAAAGGGTCTAGCTACCCCAATACCCCATCTGGCCTTAACTGTAATGGATCAGGAGGCACCTGATCTGTACATTGCTTCAGATTGGGTGGAGTTTAATCTGAACGTGGCCCTGATCCAAAGAGCATTAAACCTGGGAAGGTCAAAGCTGAGAAAATTCGCCATCCCAAACCTAAATTGCATCTGCGAAATGACATCTGGCTTACAGTTGCATGGATGGTGAACCAGTGGGATGAGGAATCTTTGCAAACAATGTGTTGGGCGATGCTCAAAAGATCTTAGCTGAGGATGAGATTATTCCAAAATAGCAGAGCACTATTTAGGGAGGATGTCGTGGCACTTAAGTGCAGTTGCATCTTCTATTAAAGAATAAAAAAATTGAATAAAGGGAAATTTGCTTGTTAATAAGAAAATAATATTTGATAAAATTATTAAGAAGTTTAGATCAAAATCATGAGCTCAACCAGTGAGCTCGGTGTGGCGTTGGCGTATTTCTCAGCCCTTTCCTGGTCCCAGACCTTGCTGTTGATGTTTAGCGTCATGGGAACAGTGGTGTAATAATATGTGCAACGACAAATCATGGCGGTCAGGTTTAGGGGTGGGCTTCTGCAGGCATGTCCCTAGTATGGTCAGTAACATGACTCTTACTTCCTAATTCATTTGTTGCATATTGGCGCGAACCCACCTGTTACATTAGATGCAACTCAAATACTTTTTTGTCAGTTTTGTGGGGGCCCCAAGAAGAGGTAGTGGCTCCAGGAGGGGAGGAATGGTATAGCCATGTGTTGACGGTAGTGATGGTGAGTTTCTCGTTAACTTTTGTAATAAGAGAGGTGGTTCAGGTGTGTTGCATGAGACCCATAAAGATGAAAGAGTTCCAGGGAGGTTCTACATCTCCAAAAGGTTGGGCTGCTTTGCCCATGAAAGCTTTAAAGAAGGTCCCCAAGTGGTGTCATGGATTCATTTTCAGGCACGGTTGGCTCAAGTAATGGGAGGGGAGACCCCTTTTTCACTGCGGATAGTGCAAATTGTGGAAGCACTACCATCAGATTTGACCAGGTGGGTGCAAGAGTTGGTTGAGGAGCAAGGTTGCCTCCCAGGATCCATGGTTGAGTGTGTCAATTGGATTGATTGGTCTGCCTGCCTGGATGAGGCGCAGGATGAAGCGTGGTTGGCTTTGCTGATGGTGTGTCAGGGCTGAGGATTGGTTGAAGATTAGAGCAGATTTTC
>JAKSZP010019038.1:0-46153 GCA_022478985.1 Massospora cicadina
CAACCCATTTGCGTTGATGGATTGCAGGGCCAGGGTGCTGCCATGGGGACTCATAGCTGTTCCCCTCCATGTCCTGGGGGTTGCCAGCGCTTAAACCTGCTGCTGTGAGGCGGCTAGTTTTGAGTCCTTTAGCTTGACTATTAGCTGCAATCCGTGAGGAGCGTCGAGGGTTCTGAGGGGAAGGAGAGGGTGGGGGGCGGAGGACCCAGTAAGCCAGCCTAGGATGCTGCCCCGCTCCGTTGCAGGGGAAGGACCTGAGGGTGCTCAATGGTGACCTCCGCGGTGTCCCCATTTGATGAGTCTGAGTCCATATTTACTTCCTCTCACACTGCAAAGGATCCGCGCGAAATGGACTGTGGGGTTGGGGTAGGACTCTTTGAGGTGGCACTTCTACCGCAGGCCGCGGGTTGCCAGTCCATGCTGGTAGGAATAGCTCCATTGGGAGCTGAGGGTTGATGCATTAAATCGCTGGTGGAGGTTGGTGGGGGTGCCGCGGAGCCCTGAGTGGGGGTGGCTGACGAGGGGTACCCTGTGGGAGATGCCTTGCGCTTGGTGAGAGAGGGAGTTGACTCTGGGAGATTGGAGAGGGTGCCCACTGGAAGGGGGGCATGAGCGCGAAGGTATCCCATACCAATAGTGGGATTAGCTGTTTCAACTGCTAGGCGTAAGGCCTCAGGGGACAGGTCTTGAACGGGAACCCATTATGTGGGTTGTGGAATTGCTGCTGCAGCCACGTGGGATCGTTTTTGGCCTGGTTTAGGCCCCTGGGTGGTGGCTAAGAGGTCTTGTTTTCGATCTGTGCAGCCACTATACAAGTGTCCAAGGGCGTTACACCATGAACACCGGGGGCGCGCCTGATCAGGGTCGACAAAAAAGATCTCAGGGCATGCCCCAACTACCGCCACACGAGGAATAACCTCAATGTTGCGGGATACAGTGGAGGAGGGGATGAACGACGCCCTATCAGTGCGAGCTCTTTGAGTGGGAGCATAGTAAGAGGGGACGCTAAAGTCCACTGAAAGAACAGACCCAAACTCCATTAAACCACGATGGAGTGCCAGTTTAAGAGACTTAGGATCAACAGTCGTTGGTAGGTTGGAAAAAGTAACCCATGAAATTTTCTCCAGGTGAGAGCGTGTGCGGGAGATGCGAAGAGATCCGCGTGGAATAATGACCTGGAGGGTGGCAGCATGGTCAGCAAGGGCAGCTTCAGTGAAGCCCACATCGATGTAGTGGCCCTCCACTGATTCATGGATGGTGGTGTTAATTGGGAATGTCTCCGTAATCGCTGCAAAGTATGAGAAGTAATCCTCTGTATAGAATTCAACAGGGTTATGCCCATAATAAAGGCGAACTGCGTGGGAGAGGGTTGAGCAAGGTAGAGCTTTTTGCGCTCTAGTTTCGGCCCATTTCTTCTTAACATCAGCAATAAACGCCACTTCACGGGGATCAGCTTTGGGTAGCGTTGGTGCCAGAGGTTTTTGCAACGCCCCAGTGGATCCTTTGGTACGTTTGTGTTTGCTTTGGGCTGCAATTGCGGGTTGAGTGTGAACTGGTGGTTTGGACAAGTTTGCAGAGTTCCCTTGTTGCTGGAATGTTACAGCAGTTGCTGGCATCATATTAAATTGAGGGGCGGTTTGTTGGGCCTCGCTAAATTGGGGAGGCCCATCCAGCGCGGAATTAATTCCAGACAATTGGGAGGAGGGAGATGTTTCATCACCATCCCAATCTATTTGGGTAAATTCAGCCCGAGTATTTGCTGTGATTTCGTGGGCAAAACTCACTGGCTGATTGGTGAATTGGTCGTTTTCAGCATATGGAGATAAAGTGCTGACTTGAGAAGTGCCGATTATGGGGTTTAAATGGGACGGGTGAGATTGGAACTGGTGTGAAGTTCCAAAATCTGAACCATTTGAATCCCCATTGGGAAGAGTAGATTGTCCCAATTTAGTGCTTAGTGAACCAGAATGTGCGGCTAATCCAACCTTACATCCAAGGGTTTGGGGGCCAGGTCCTGTTGGCCTCGCTAAATTGGGGAGGCCCATCCAGATTGGAATTAACTCCAGCCAATTGGGAGGAGGGCGATGTTTCATCACCATCCCAATCTATTTGGGTAAATTCAGCCCGAGTATTTGCTGTGATTTCGAGGGCAAAATTCACTGGCTGATTGGTGAATTGGTCGTTTTCAGCATATGGAGATAAAGTGCCGACTTGAGAAGTGCCAATTACGGGGTTTAAATGGGACGAGTGAGATCGGAACTGGTGTGAAGTTCCAAAATCCGAACCATTTGAATCCTCATTGGGAAGAGTAGCTTGTCCCAATTTGGTGCTTAGTGAACCAGAATGTGCGGCTAATCCAACCTTACATCTGAGGGTTTGGGGGCCAGGTAGCTGGGTATCGCCCCTCATGGGGGGAGCCAGAAACACGGCATCAGCAATTATAGATGGGGCTGAATTAGCTGACACAATGGGGGAGGTGAATGCCTGGATGGGCTGAGTTGCATTCAACTGAGCAGACGCCATTAAAACAGCGTGGGTGATAACCTCCTTGGTTGGAGGGGGCCCAGCGGGTTGGTGGGAGGAAGCGCACACAGAGCTGTTAGGCGTGCAGGTTGCAGAAGTGCGATCAGGTGAACTGGCGCAAGTTGAAGTAGCTCCAGGTTGGGGGGTGGTGCCTGCTTTCATGGCTGCTGATTGAGAGCGGGTAATTCTGGTTGACCCTGAGGTGGGTAACCAAGGGTTGCTTCGTTTGGGGTGGTGTTGGCTCGTTTGGCATAGCCTGCGGGTTCTTTTGCGGGGTTTCCCGCCATATTTGCTAATAGTTTTCGTAAATCTCTTTAGTGGAGCTAAATTTCAGGCTGAATTGATTTTCAACAAGTGATGCTTAGCAGAAAGAGATCCCTGCTGAGATGCAAAGCTTTACGCTGATGCCACACCTGTGCACTGGCAAAGCCATTGCAGTTCTGAACCCAACCAAGGAGATTGCGAAGGACCTAACCCAGATCCCGCACTTCACTTTTATTAATATCAAAGGGCATACCACCTACCCTTTCTGGGTAACTGTGGACAGTGCACCCCCATCTGCACCCACTGTGATGCATTTGTCCATAAGGCACATGCATGCCCCACCAAGGAGGGCATCACATTCCAAGAGCACCCCTCAGCAGCCATGACCAACGGGGAGGTTCACTATGAATCAACCACCAGTACCAAAGAGGCCTTCCTGTGGGGAGCACAAGGCTGCTACTTACTAGTAAAGCCTGTCTCCCCTCAAGAGCAAAAGAAGGCCAAACAGGCCCGCAGAGCCACAGCCAAGGAAGCGGCCAAAGTCACCTCCACTATCCCACACTCCCAACGCCAGGAGGACATTGAATCCTTTGTGGCAGAAGCAACTTGGGAATCCTCAACCAATCAGATTGGGAAGCCCAAGCTAATTGGGCCACCCAATCTGAGGATCCAATAGGTGACTCAATCTCATCCGACCTTTGCAACCAACTTCCAATTGGAACTGATTTGGTCTCCAACCTACCTGAAAAAAATTTTGACCTGAACGTTGGTGCACTGAACTCGTCTGCACTGCAAAAAATTCTTATGACAGCGGGGAAACCAAAAGTGAAGGCAAAAGCCAACGCGAACTTGTCTTCTAAAATTAACAAATCTTCTAATAGCGTTGCTGCAAACACCCGTGCTGCTGTGAAGGCCCGTGAGGATCCAGAGGAGGCTGGTGGGCCCAGGTGCCCACCCCCTCACACCTAAGGTGCAATGGGGGAAGCCTTCACTTTAGGGACATTGAACATCGCCGGACTCAAGGCCTTGCCATCCCAGGCTAGGAAACTGAGTTTTTTACAAAAAAATTTACCCGTGGACATCCTGGCCATCCAGGAGTCCCACTATCTGCAAGGCTCTGAGGACGCTTGGAAAACCATGATCCTCCCTTCCCTTTCCTTCTGGTCTGAGCACTGTGGGGTGCTTGTTCAGAAAAACAATTTTTTTAAATTTTTATTGTCTGAATCCTTCCTCAATGGCTGAGTCCTCATTGTCACATTTTTGTGGGCTGACATAGCACATACTATTGTCAACATTTATGCCTTGACCTGTGCACAAGAGCATCAGGAATTTTTCTCATTGGTCAAATTCTTCCATTACCCCCTGACCCTTTCATAGGTGGCGACATGAACTGTTGGTTAAACACATCCATGGACTGCTGGGCTTCTCTTCCCACACTCCCCAGGGTCATGTAGAACTTCGCGTTCTAAGGCCACCCTTGGGTTATTAGATGCACTGCCATGGCAAGCTTTGCTGCTCGAGAACATGATGTGCCCCCACATCCACAATGGCCAATTAAGGTCCATGTCCCACATCAACCTTATCCTCGCACCAGCGAAATTTTGATCCCATATTTCCCACTTCCACACATCAAAAATAGTTTTCTCCAATCACCAGCTGGTCTTGATAACCTACCACTTACCCGTCACAGTGGCTAGGGCTCTGCTTTGGTGCAAACTCTGCCCACCTGAACTCGCTTTACCAGGATTTTCTACATGGGTGGAATCAGTGACTTTGGCAATAGAGTTTATTACACCATTTTGTGCGGACCCAATTTCCACATGGTCAGCCTTCAAAGCGGATACCATCTGCTACGCTCACCACCTCTCCTTTCAACGCTCACAAGTTACATCGGCCATCATCTTGCGCGCTCTGGCAGAGTTGGCACACCTGGAGTCCAACATCCCAGCCATGGGCTACAGCCCTGCTTGGGGCTGGAAGTGGGCAGAAGCAGCCGCCCACCTCAACGCACTTTGAATGCAACACAAACATCAAGTTTGTGTTCAGTACAGGGCCAAACACATTACAGAGGGTGGCACGTGCTCCACGTATTTTTTCAAAAAAATTTGCACTGTGCCAGAGCGTGGCCTGCAAACAGGTGCGGAGGTCAGATGATTCCGTCATGGATATGCCAGCTGAAGTAGCCTTCTAAATACAAAAGTATTACTCCAAGTTGTACCGATCCAATCCAATTCAGAAGGCCAAAATGGCAAAATTTCTCAATAGCACTCACATCCGCACTGTTTCCCAATACCTGGAGTTCATGAAGTTGATTACTCCCGATAAACTCTGGTCCGCCATCCACAGTGCACCTAATCAGAAATGTTCAGGCCCTGATGGCATTCTGTATGAGTTCTATAAGAAGTACTTCATATATCTATCCCCAATGCTGCTTGCCTCCCTTAACCAGAGCCTGCTGGATACGCGCCTTCTACCAGGAGGGCAAGAGGCCTTCACCATCACACTCTTCAAGAAAGGGGATAAGCTAGACCTAGACAACTGGCGCCCCATTTCTCTAACTAATATGGATACTAAAATTTTAACTAAAATCATGGCTAACTGTCTAGGGATTGTAGCCTCTGTCACCATCTCCCCAGAACAATTTGGTTTCATACCCAGAGGGTCGATTTGGGACAATGTGCACTCTGTGGCTAACGCATGCCAGTCCACAGCCTCTGGGGCACTAATATTTTTGGACCAACAGAAGGCCTATGATAGAGTAAACTGGGAATACCTCAGGGCCTGCCTCCACCAATTCCGTTTACCCCCTCGCTTCATCAGCTGGGTGATGATGCTTACAGAATTTGCAACAATGGCAGTGCGTGGCCCTGGCTTCCTCACGGAAGTAGTCTGCCCTCAAAGGGGCCTACGCCAAGGGGACCCCCTTAGCCCACTCTTATATAACTTCAGCCTTGACCCACTACTTCGAAACATGAATGCCCGCCTCACTGGGGTCCATGTACCAGGCCAAGCCCCAATCAAGATGATGGCGTTTGCAGATGATTGTGTGGTCAGGGTGTCTAATAATCAAGATGCACGCGCGCTTGAAGCTCTCATCCAGGTGTATTCCCAGGTAAGTAATGCTGCACTGAATGCCTCCAAAACCAAAATCATCCTCCTTGGTCAGTATCAAACCTGCTGGGCCCCATCAACCAGTGCCCAGCCTGACCCATCTGCTCGCACACGTGCTCGCCTTCCCTGCCCACCCCACTAGTGCTCCCCTTCATGCCACGCCCTACCATAGGGCCTGTCCGCCATTTGGGCGTGTGGGTGGAGGCAGGCGGGTATGCCTCGGCAGTATTAAAAAGTCATATTCTAGACAACGTGACAAAGCGCATCGCCTCCCTCAGAGCCCACCCTACTTCCCTTACTGGCAGGGTTGTTATAGCCAACTCTATGCTCCTCTCCAAAGTCTGGTTTGGAGCCCACGCCATCGCCTTCTCCCTAGGTTTTTTCAAATCTATGTATGCCCTTCTACAAGGGTGGCTCTGGTCAGGCCGCCCACCGCCAGTGTGGCTTGAGGTCATGTTTGGCCCTCGTCATCATGGTGGCATGGGCCTGCTCGACTTTAAAGCCCATTCTGCCAAGATCCTGGGCACCTGGATTGCGGCTGTCATCGCCCCTATGCTCCCCTCCCAACACTGGTCCCGCGCGGCCCTCTCCAACTTCTCCCACACCCTGGGCCTTACCAATCCATCGAACCCTCACTCCTTGATAAAATATCTGGCTTCCCACCCATCGGCCACAGATCCTCATGGTACTAAACCCCACTTTAAACAAATCCTCCTCTCCATGCGGAGCGCTGAGTGGAGAATCTGTATTTGTGGACACACAGCCCAGAGAGGCCTCCCCTCTCCTCAGTTCACACAGGAGGTACAGGGGCTACCCATTAAAGACGGCTTGATCCCCACACGGCCCCATGCCCTTCCAGGGTGGACTACCTGGACATATTGGACATCACTTATTCCCTTGAGACCCAGAAGACTATGTGGAAATATGCACACCACCCCCTGTTGCTGCCTCATATCTGTTCCCATGTGTGGCGCTTCCTGAGGCAGGTGTACCATATGGCTGAGTACTCAAATGCTTTACACTCATCCTGCATCGTGTGTGGTCAGTATGGACGCTGTTCCACCGCCTGGAGAAGTGCCCTACCTCTGAAGCAATATGGCGCGAAGTTCAACATCTGCTTGGCCAGGATCAGGCACATCCCTTCAGTCTCTCAAAGGATATGTTTGCTATATCCATGGTATCCCCTCTTCCACCATCCCTCTATGCTCTAGTGGTCACAATCGCCATGTGGACTGTTGGTGCTACAGTTCTTTTGACTGGCACTGGGGTTCGAGGTGGCTTGAAGCTGGAAAATTAGGAGTGAGCAACGAAGAGGAAACAGAAAAATTAAGGTTAGTTTACCGAATATTTTATTAATTTAAAATGCTTCAATATTTATAGGGTACGTGGGAACTCGATGCCTTTGGGATCTTCGGGTCCTCATCCAATCAGGATCTTTAGTAACCTTCTGGAAAAGCCTCCTTGAGGGCATCCTCAATGGATATTGTTGCTCACCTGACTGAGAAGGTGGAAAGCCCGCTCCATGTGACTCAGTACTAGGTAAGGTTGATCCAGAAAATTTTTTATCTTGGCTGTAATCAATGATTGACTTGTTACAGCCAGATTTGGAAGATGGAAATTTAAGATGATTTTTATCTCAAATCCTGACAAGGCCCCCTTCAAGATCCTGTTGGAGGGGTGTACATCTGGAGGAACCAACTATGCACTCGGTTTACATCAGTCCCTTGTTTGGTATCAGCAATAAAGTATTCAGACTTCACCTTGTGTATCACTTTGTAGGGCCTAGACCACAGTATGTCAAGCTTGTTCTGTCAGCCTCCCAGTCAATGATGATAAAAGAGAATGAGGTCACCTAGTTGAAATTCTGGTAAGGAGGGTCATCCGAGATTTGATTGGGATGTCTCTCTTCCAGTGGTGATAACAATGCCTTGAGTGGCTTGGGCTTGGAGCTGGACAATTTCATCGGCAAGGGCCCTCATATTTAAATTGGCATTCTCGGGAGTGGAGGCTTTAAACAGGGGCTGGACACTACTGGGTAGTCGTGGGGCCCACCCATACAGGGCTTCAAATGGGGACATTTTGATAAAACGGTGGTAGCTCACTCAGTATGCAAGCAGGACGCTGGGCAAATAGTGGTTCCAGCGGCCAGGATCTGAGGCAGCCAACTTCCGCAGGATGGAGATGAGAGTTCCATTAGCCCTTTCCACCACCCCATTAGTAGAAGGGTGGTAGGGAGCAGCGAAACTCTGGGTGGTTCTAAATAGTGAAGTTAGCTCATGTACTACCTGGGAGGTGAAGTTCAAACCATTGTCCAAGATCAAGGTCTGAGGACACCTGTGCTGGGTGAAAATGGAGTGAACAAGGAACAAGGCGGTAGCCTTGGCTGTGGCTGCAGGAACTGAGATCGCCTCAACCCACTTAGTCAGATGGTCTATGGCAAGAATAATATACTTGTGACCATGTAGACCAGTGGGGAGGGGACCCACCACGTCGATACTGATGACATTGAAGGGCTTGGTGGGCGCGACGATGGAGTGCTGATAGCGAGGGTTGGCCCAGTCTTGGGATTGGCAGGTCATGCAGGCTTCCAAAACCTCTTGGATAGTTTTGACCATTCAGTCCCAGTAGCAGCGCGACTTCAGCCACTCATAGGTCTTCTTGACCGCACCATGCCCCACAGTAGAGTGGCCTTCCAGGATGATGTCAGTATGAGAGGAGGGTCAGATGTAGGGAAGCCACTTCTTGTTGACTCTCTTGTAGAGTAAACCATCGTTGATCTGAGTGTCTTGAGTCATCCAGCGGAGTTCGGCTTGGACCTGGGGGATTCCAGCTCCCAACATTCAGGCTGCCCTATTAAGTCATAGAGCCGATCCTCCTCTGGGGTCAGGACTGCTAATACTGGCATCTGGGAGAGTCCGTCAGCATTCTGGTGAATAGCACCGGCACAATGGACAATGGTGAAGTCATAGCTTTGTAGTCGTAGGGCCCACCTGGCCAGCCGTCCATCAGGGTCTTTCATTTGCTGCAGCCATCGAAGGGAAGAATGGTCAGTAATGATAGTAAAATGGGTGCCGTAGAGGTAGGGCCGAAAATGCTTGATGGCTAAAAGTACGGCTAGGCATTACCTCTCAGTAACGCTGTAGTTTTGTTCAGCCTTGCTTAGGGTTTTGCTAAAACAAGCTATGGGATGGTCAACCTGGTTCTCATCATGCTGAGCCAGGATATCCCCCACAACAATGTCGCTAGCATCTGTGAACAGCAAGAAGGGCTTGTCAAAATGGGGATGAACTAGAACAGGTTTAGTATATAAAGCCGTACGTAGGGTGTTGAAGGCCTGTTCCTGTTCAGGTTGCCAGTTGAATGGGACATTTTTTGTAGGAGGTAGAACAACGGCTCGGCCAGGTCAGCAATCCGAGGGATGAACTGATGGTAATAGCCCACCATACCTAGGAAGACTTGAATATTTTGTAGGCTCTGGGGGCATGACATCTTCTCTATAGCATCGACCTTGTTGAGGATAGGTTGAATGCCACGCTTGGAGACCTTATGGCCTAGAAACTCTAGCTCAGGCTGGAAGAAGGAGCACTTTGAGAGCTTCAGCTTGATGGAGGCCTTCCGGAGATGCTTAAAGACTTCTCTAAGGTGGTCGACATGTCTGTTAAAAGTTCGCGAAAAAACGGTGATGTCATTTAGGTAGACCAGGACACAGGAGAGCTTCAGGTCCCCAAGAATCCCATCCATGGCGCGCTGGAATGTAGCTGGGGCGTTGCAAAGGCCCTGGGGCATCCTGGTAGGCTCAAACAGCCCTTCGTGGGCGATTAGAGCACACTTGGCTTGGTCTTTGGGAGTGAGCTCGACCTGCCAGTACCCACTGGCGAGGTCCATGGCTGAGAAGTACTGGGAACCTGCAAGCAGTCGGAGTGAGTCATCAATATGGGTCAGAGGATAGCTGTCCTTCTTGGTAATGGAGTTGAGTTGTTGATAGTCCATCACCACCCAGTGCTTGCCATCCTTCTTTCAGACCAGCAACAGCGGGGAGGACCAAAGGCTACATGAGGGAACCAAGAGCCCCGCATTGAGCAGCTGTTTGAGTTCTACCATAACCTGAGCCTCTTCGACCTTGTTCTTGTGGTAAGGCCGGGACCAAAATGGGGGGGCATCCCCGGTTTCTACATGGTGGAGGACTCCGTTCATCCTTCCAAAGTCATAGGTCAAAGTGGAGAAGAGATCCGAGTATTCCTCCAGGAGCTCCTGAACCTTAAGTCGCTGATTATCAGAGAGGTTCTTTCCTATATTAGCATTGACCAAGTTAACTGATAATGGTGACTCCAAGCCAAGGTCCCTCAATTCCTCAAAGCTTTGGATGTCAGCAACAGCCCCCATTGGTAACAAGCGAATGTAAGCAGCGGGCTGGCTAGGTCCTATAACTTTTGGTTTATCAGTCAGGTTGGCTAGCAACACTGATATCAACCCGGCGTACGCTGGATCAAGGATTCCAGGGCAGGTCAGCACTTCCTTGGGAGATGGGTTATCCAGACCTCGGACCTCCAGTAAATACCCCAAGGGAATGTTAATATGGACCCAGGTATTGATAACGACCTGGGATTTTGGGGGCACGGTAGTGGTCTGGGGTAAGTAAATCGGCATCCCCTCGGATCCATCCACAGCAGGAGGGGGTAGCTGGACTCAAGAGCCCCAGATGTGGTACTCAAGCCAATCGATTTGTCCTTCAGTCTCCAGTAGGCAGGCTCGGGCCTTGACATCCGCCCTAGAGTCATGGGCAGTTTCAAAAACCAGAGGGACTCGGTGTCCTAGAAGGGAGAGGAAACCACCGTCATAGTGGATAGCAGCCGAATAGTCTCGAAGAAACTGGGTTCCAAGGAGTAGATCATAGCTGGTGTTGTCTAAAGCAATGGCGGTTGTATCCAAAGCGAGCTTTCTGAAACGAATTGGGAGAGAAGAATAGGCCCCTATGGATCAGGTGCACTGGGGCCAGCTGTGCCATACTCCATGTAGTGTGGCATGTTGGGGGCAACCTTGATGCTTTTCATCAGCTTGGAAGAGATAACATTCATGGGAGAACCACTGTCGATTATGGCATAAACTGGAATCTTGTAGACCTGGATGGTGACTCGGGTGACCAAACTTCCAAACTGAGGTGGCAACATAAGGAACATAGGAGAATCATCAGAAGAAGAGTAAGCAGTATCAATGTCTTTATTGTCATTAGATACCGCGGCTAATTCTTTGGAGTTAACAGCTTCTGGTTTGTGCGTAGGGGTTATTTGAGGCTGAACAGGGGTGTCAGCATGGAGCACCTCATCCTTCATGCTGACTGCCCTTTTCCCGCCTCTTCAGCTAGACGTTTCCAACAAGTTTTGGCGCTATGTCTAAAGCCATTGCAATAGGTGCACCGCGGTTGAGGGTTTTTTTGATTTTTGACTACATGGACCCTAGGGCGGTTAGAGGGACCTGCGGGCGCAGCTTTAGAGTTTAGGATCGTGGCAGGGATCTTGTTTAGGGCCTCCTTAATCTCTCTGATACAAGTGAACCATTCTTCTGCCCGATCATGTGCATCTGGACCTCGGGATAGGACCCTAAGGTGGAGATGACAGCGGTAATGGCGTCATCCAGTGTGATATGGCTTGTCATAACTAAAGGTTGAGCCTGAGCGTAGAACTGGTTGGCAAACTCCATAGGGCTTTCTCTTTTGTTAGGTCGAATGCCCATGAACACTTGCTTCTGGTTGGCCAAGGTTTGGTTACTTCCAAACTCTTGGATCATGGCAGTGCGTACTTGTTCCCAGGTGTTACACTCCTTCAGATGGGGAGTCATAATTTCCCAGGCGGTACTGTCTAGGCATGAGTGGATGTGCTTCACCTTTTGTCAGTTGGTGGCCTCCTCCATGGAACTCTCATAAGCATACAAGAAGGAGGCAGTGCTCTCCCGCCCAGGGGTGAACTTCTCATTGAAGCTAGGTTTAAAGTTAGCGACAATAGGAGTAGAGAGGGTGTTAACGCCTGGGATAGGTGTCAGCTCCAAGATCTCCACTTCTGCATACTCTTGTAGAGCCCTTTGGTCTAGCCACCTCCACAACCATTCTAAGTCTTCTTGGATATATTCCCAGTTTTGACTGAGGGTGGAAGCGGACGCCTTGCTAGCAACCTGCTCCTTTAAGGACTGAATTTTGGCGTTCTGTAGTTGGAGCTGGTTTTTGATGGTGGCCAACTGGGTTTTGAACCTGTGACACGTCATTTCTAGCTGGGAGATGTGAGCATTGGTGAGCCTCGTGAAAGCGCTGAGGTTATCCATCTCATCTGATAGCACTTCGATGGAGACCCTAGGGTCGAGGGGAACACTGTCCATTTGAAGCTTGCATCCCAAGGCCACCTGTTGGATCTGGTCCCACAGGGTGGCCAGAGTAGTTATTACATCCTTTCACCAGGGGTCTTCGGGTTCGCCTGAAATGGGGGGCTGGAAGGCCCTTGGGGCCCACGAGGCCCTTTGGGTCCTGCTGGTCCCTGGCGCCCCTTGGGACCTTCTGGCCTCCTAGGCCCTTCTGGTCCAGCAGCCGCGGGGGAGTGGTCATGAGAGGCCAGCTCCCAGTAGTGCTGCTGTAGGGATTGTAGCGATTCTTCCACTTGTTGCAATCATTGGGACCACGTCACTTCAAAATGCTGGGCATTTTGGCAAAATTGCTCCTCAAGGTAGCCGGAAATGCCGCTATCTATTACCACTAGTTGGTCGCGGATTTCATTAATTAGCCAATGGTTATCGAGGATAGCTTCACAATTGTCATGCACAAAGGAGGAGGCCGCGTTGTAGAAGTCAACCATATATGAATGTAAATTTTGGGTGAGCCCTAGGTGCTGGGAGACCTCCTGATGGTGTAATCCAGTGAGCTGGAGGAGGTGATGGATTGCGGGATGAACAAAATTACAAAGGTAGCGATCAGGTCCCAAGGTAAGCTCCCCAGCAGGTAATGCAGCTGAGGAGTATAAGTCTCACACTGTGGACGGCACAGTGGAAGCGCGGGAGCAGCTGGAGCGGACACCCTCAGTGTAGATGCCAAGGATTAGTTGTTTGATGACATTGTGGGAATGTTCAAGCTGAAGTTGGTATTGGCCCCCATCTAAGGAGGGCAGCGAGAATTGGAAAGTGGCGCGGAATTCAAGCCTTTCTGGCTGTGATGGCAGTGTTGCAAATTGGGAAGAACTAACCCATTGAGAAATGCTCCTTGTTGACCAGTCGCTTGGTCTTCAGGGTTGCTATTGGTTTCCATTTTGTGATCAATGTTTTCACTTGGTCAGCTCGGAGCCCCCTGTAGTGAGCACCACTTTGTTGGCACTACAGTTCTTTTAACTAGCGCTGGGGTTTGAGGTGGCTTAAAGCTGGAAAATTGGGAGTGATCAATGAAGAGGAAACGGAAAAATTAAGGTTAGTTTACTGAATATTCTATTAATTCAAAATGCTTCAATATTTATAGGGTATGTGGGAACTCGATGCCTTTGGGATCTTCAGGTCCTCATCCGATCAGGATCTTTAGTAACCTTCCAGAAAGGCTCCTTGAGGGCGTCCTCAATGGATATTGTTGCTCACCTGACTGAGAAGGTGGAAAGCCCGCTCCATGTGACTCAGTACTAGGTAAGGTTGATCCAGAAAAAGTTTTATCCTGTCTGGAATCGATGATTGACTTGGTATGGCCAGATTCAGAAGACAGAAATTTGAGACAATTTTTATCTCGAATCCTGACATGGACTATCCATACAATTGTCTTGGATGCCATCGCAGGCTCCACCCCCACCCTCCCAGAAGCTGTCCACAGATTCTGGTCCCATTTGGTGGACCACTTTCAAGCGTGGATGTTTGGGTACCTCCCACCGCATTGCCATCAGCTGGTCTCCTTCTGGTTCCCAGTTTGGTTCATCAACTCGGGCCCCTTCCTCCACACATGTTCAATTGTGGTTACGGCCCCTTTACATGCTCCCCCCTTCTCCCCATAGTGGCGTTCCCGCTGGCAACAGGAGATAGCATCGCTTCTCTGGGGTGCCTTCCCTGTTACTGAGTTTCGTTTTCTTTTGTGTTTACTTTTGGAAGTGTCCATCCCCTGGTCAGCCTTCCCCGCAATAAATTTAATTAAATTAATCATTTTAAATCAGCTGATAATAAATAAACCTGAAAAACGCTGGGTAACTCCACTAGTATTAAATATAGTGTTATTTTTGGGGCAATAGCTTCTTTAATAATTCTTTATTATTATTATTAATTGAAGGCCAACAATCCTCATATTGCTTAACCATTGCTCAGTGTGATTACCCTATGCAATCCGTTTGGCAGAATCAGGAAAATCTGCCATAAAGTTACAGTTTGGCTCACTTCAGGGGGCCCATTGATCAACTTATTAATAACTTCATACTTGCCATTCAATGGCGCAACAAAAATCTTGATGGGGTATTGCCTCAGTTTTTTGAGTTGTTTCATTATACAGAACTAAAGCTTGCCTTGTATACACTGCTTCAGGATTGAAAAATGCTTTTACGCAAAAGTAAATATCACAATCAGCTCGCCAAGGCTTTTTACCAATTGCACCTGGTGGGGGCCAAACCAACCAACTTGCTGACTGCTTGAGTGACAATACAGAGTGGCTATACTGTGCAGAGCATAAATTAAATGAGGTTGTTATGGAGGAGATCTGCAGCAACAAGCTGCCCCCATTTAACCATAACAGAAACATACATGGGTTTTTCAAGAGGTTTGAAATTGTTGTAGAGGGGCTTCCAATTGGCAGAAAGCCAAACTGTTGTTATCCGCTTTTGACGTTGCAAGCACTGACAAGGTCACATGGTATCATGCAAATAGTACTGTAACCTATCCTGAGGTGAAATAGACCATGATCCATCTATTTGGGGCAAGGCGAAAATGGCTCATCATAAGGCAGAGTTTTTGACAATATCTTTTCAAAAAAATAGGTCCTTGTTACAGTTTGCTGAGAAATTCACAAATGAGGCTCATATGTTGTTGGGAGCAAATATCTTAGCTAATGAGGAGGTGGGCATAGCAATGATGGAAGCCGTTAAGCCATATTATGAACTGTATAATACTTTGTCCTACTTTCTTCAGGAAAAAGAGGAGCTATTAAAAATTGTTAGTCATTTGCTCCATCTATCTGTCACTTTTAGTGCTCCCAATGTGGAACGTAAAGCCCCCTGAAACCTCTACCAAATCCCCACCAGATAAGTGACAACAAATATAAGAATATAATCCGCTGAGGAATACTCATCCACTTAACGCTCTGGAAAGTTCTTTCCACCCCCATTTTACTCATCCAGTTTGCCGTCAGCCACATTACATTCCAGAAAATAATTTCAGACCTGGTTCTATGGGGGGAATGCAAAAATGTGTGCCATTTACTAATGCTTGTTTCTCATGTGGCCAATGAGGCCATTAAGTGGCTAGCTGTCAAAGAAAATGGATGTCCATGTTGTACCAGTTGCCCCAAACTGATAGAGAAAAGGTCAAGAAGAGTAGAGACGGGACGCTCTACTTCTACAAACTCAAATCAAATTGTTCCTGAGGATTCCCCTGAGTCGTTTAAGTCAGTTTTGGAACTCAATCTGATGTTTTATTGCATCAACTGATCCCTTGAAATATATTGGCCTCAAGCCAAGGGAGAAACCTCAATAATGCAGACACAGTGTTCCGCCAGAGGTGCAAAAGCCATACATCTGGAAAATTATTGAGTGGAATGGTACAGTCAGTGGTTAACCTTCAACACATGTCGCAGCTTTAGATGGGGTTGAAGCGGTGATTCCAGTAAAAAAATGCCAAGAAGTATCCACATGTAGCGCCGGTATTCTCACTTTTCTGAATAACTACAAGCTCTTGGATGTTTATGTAATAAGCACCAATGGTTCTTCCTATTTGGAGTGTACATACTGTGACATTTTTTTACAAAATACCAAAGTTAGGGCGATTATTAATACTGGTGCTACAATAAATATAATTTCCACTGAGCTCATAGCTAAGCTTTCGCTGAAGTCTGATGTGAAACACTGAGTAGTGTATGGGACAGCAGGGGCACAGAGCACTGTGTTATAGGGCGTTTACAGCGTTCTGCCTTTGAGGTTTGGGTTGATTGAGGCATCTGCTTCTGCTGTGGTTTTACCTAATATCAACTATGACATAATTATCAGAACTGCATTCATGCGGCAAGTTGGGGCCATGGTTAATATGGCGGAAGAGATCACTAGCATTCTAGGCCTACTGATCCTCATTTAGTTCATCTCCAGTGGAACCTGAAAGGACTTCATCCACTCCAGCCAAATTAATTTTGCGTACAATAATGGGGTGGTTTTTGTTCAATATTGTTGAAATAAAGTGGGAGACCCAAACGCTTTCTAATCAGATTTACAAGTACAATGGTATTCCACTGCGAGCAGTGAGCACTTAAAGCATATCTTCTGGGCATCAGGTCATAATAGGGATGTATCTTGAAATAGATATCCCAGAAGGTCTATATGGTGAGATTATTGGACCCTATCAGCAACTGCGGCTCAAACCCCATGTGGCTCCTGGGCTTCTTTTACCAGGGCAGGGGGAAGTGAAGGTGTTGATAGCCAACCTCAAAAGGAATCTATGAAGGTGAAAAGGCATCAAGTGGTGGTTTATCTGCATCTGGTTCCTATCTATAGGGCTCATCGGATACACGACTTTAGTTCATGGGATGATCTCAGGCTACCTTTAAAAGCCTCATCTGGCGTAATGACTGTGATTCAGTGTGAGGCTCTAACTAACCTGTTAGAGGATCAGAAGGAATGGGTGATGGATCTGTTTATGAAATACCAAAGCATATTTGCAGCTGATGACTATGAATTGAGATGTGAACGCGAAATTTTGCATCAATTGGACATTGGGATCACCCTCCTATTGAGTCAAGGCCTATTGTTGCTCCAAGGTGGTGAAAAAAGTTGTATCAAATGAGATAGACAAATTTGGTTGATCATGGAATGTTAGAGCCTTCAAAGAGTCCCAGGGCGTCCCCAGTGTTAATGTCAAAAATAAAGATGGCTCCAATTAAGTAGTAAATAACTACCAGAATCTTAAGGGCATTACAAAAAAAGATTTGTACTCGCTTCCATGAGTCAATGATGCGTTAAATTGGCTAGGCGGTGCAAAATATTTCTCCAGTATAGATTTGATATCAGAGTACTGGCAAAAAGAGTTGCCAGTGGAAGAAGAAGGGAAGTGCGGTATAATCACCTTGAGAGGGTTGTTACAGCCTACACTTATGCCACAGGGTTTGTGAAACGCCCCAGCTAAATTCCAGTGGTCTATGGACACTATTTTGGGTGAACTAAAGCTGTCTTGCGTTCTAGTCTACCTTGATGATAATATTGTGTTCTTGTGGATGTTCATGGAACATCTTGATTACCTGGAACAAGTTTTCTGCTGACTCGCTGAAGCTAACATCAAAATAAGCCCCAAAAGTTCCACTTATTAAAGGAGCAGTTGGAATACCTTGGGTTTGTGGTAGATTTCAAAGGGCTTAGTCATCAGCCAGCAAAGTTGGAAGCTATAAGCAATATGACTCAGCTGGGTAATAAGTGTGATATTCAGGTGTTTTGTGAATGATTGGTTACTATCAGGGATTCATTCCCAACTTCAGCTATATTAGGGGCTCCACTCTTTGAGTTATTAAAGAAAAATTTCACATTCAATTGAACGGAACAATGTCAAAACGCTTTTGATGTTCTACGAACCACATTGGCTAGTGCACCCATTTTGCAATACCCAAATTTCTAGAAGGAATTTTTTGTATAAATGGATGCTTCCCTTTCCGCCATAAGGGCTGCGCTATCCCAAAAAGATGATGACAGTGTGGAGCATCCTGTGGTTTATTGTAGACAAAGTCTAACAGGTCCTGAACGAAATTACATTTTGACTGAGCAGGAGTGCTTAGCAGTAATATATGCATATAAACATTTCCGGGTATATCATCACAGGGTGAACTCAAAGTGGTAATGGATCATGCATCCTTGCACTGGCTGCAGAATCTCCATGAACCTGAAGGATGGCTCGCATGATGGGCCTTAATTCTCTGAGTGTATAACTTCAAAATTGTACACCATCTAGTGGCAAAACACCAGAATGTGGACTTTCTTTCATGTTTACCAATGGTCGCCATTATGGCGGATTTGGAAGACATCATGTACGGGAAGATGATGGAGGGCAAAATCACAATTAGTTGCCACAGGTGATCAAAGTGATTGATGGTCTGCGACAAGATACCTTTGTGCGCAGTGGGGAACTATATAAATGGATTGGCGAATTGATGCTGAGTTTTCCAAAACCTTCTTCTAGACCTGCAATTAGTATGGATGCTCATAGAGTGGTAGGTCATGGAGGGTTGTGGAAAACGCAGGAGTTTTTGTGACCCCATTAATATTATGAGAGTATGCACTATGTTGTGCTCCAAACGGTTGCTTGTTGCCACCAGTGTCAAGTGGAGAAACCATTCCATAGAAGACCCCCTACCAGCTGGTTAAGCCTCGTTTCACATGGCATATGGTTTCTCTGTATGTGGTGGGTTCTCTGCCAACTGGCGCAAACCACTCCAAGTATATAATAGTAGCAATTAACTATTTAACAAGATGGGTGGAATCCAGGGCGATCAATGAGTTAGGGGCTGTCACCACCGCCAAGTTCATCCTGGGGTGTGTCATACTGTGACATAATTGTTCACAATTTATCCTTACAGACAACGGAGTCAAAGACATGTCACATATCCTGCCCAAGCTGAATGAACTAATGGCAATCCTCGGGGTCTTGACTACAATCTACCACCCTGAATCTAATGGAATGGTGGAAAGAGTCAACAGAACCATGGTCAATATTTTCCACAAGCCTGTCAAGGATTGGCCTTTGTAATGGAGTACCCTCTTTCCCAACGCTATTTTTGCACACAATATAAGCTACCACTCATTAACCGGCAAGATCCCTTTCCAAATACTTTTTAGAAGACATCCAACATTTCCTGCGTTGCTTTATTACTTTGTGGAGGATACTGGTGTAGTTGAGCCCCAACGCTATTTGTCTGCCTTAACAGACACACTGATTAAACTCCAAACTGAAGGTTATTCCACTAGTCTGGCTAAGAAGTTTTGGTATCAGGCAGCTGACCAATGTAGACGCAGCAGCTTTCCCCAGTTTGGTATAGGCGAACTTGTCCTGTTCCATGGCCAACATGTGTTTGGAAGAAGGAACAAGCTTTTCAGCAAATGGATTGGACCGTTTGAGATAATCAAGAAGACTGGTGTCAACACCTACACTATTAAGGAACCTGCGGGCGATCAGATAATTAACTGAGTACAAGTGAAATTCTTTTGGCCATACAAGCAATAGGAGCTTATTGTCCAGTCAAGGGGGGTAATGTTGCGAAGTTGATATGAATGGATAATAAATTACCTATCCATCAGATACTATTTAGGAATCGAGGTGAGCCTTGATATTGAGATATTGATTATGTTGGTGCAAGTGAATTCAATCAAAGAAAAAATGGTTAGTTAATTTGGGGAATTCCACCAAATTCTCAATGTGCAAAATGAGACTCAAGTTTGTAGCAGATAGAGAGTCTACTAAGCAGAGCATGTTAATCCACCGAGGAATCCTGAGAATTAAGAGTTGAGCATGAGAGTGAGAAGAGGGGAAGTTTTACATGAAGAAAGAGGAAGTAGTAGTAAAGTAATGGAAGTAGCCATTAGTTTAATATAAAATAAATTGGTATTTTTAGGCAATAGCTTCTTAAAGTCTTTATTATTATTTATTGAGGGCCAGCGATTCTCATATTGCTCATCCATTGCTCAGTGAGTTTACCCTGTGCAATCCATTTGGCGGAATCAGACAAATCCGCTGTTAAGTTACAAAAACCTGAAGTAAAGCTAAAAACGGAAAAGAGATAGTTGAGAAATGATGGTTTTATTAGAATAATTATTGAGGTATTTATATTACCTCAATGAGTTAGAAAAGGAATGAATTGGTAGTGGTAAAGTGTCAGCAGAGATTGCTGATGAAGAAGTAAATTAAATAAATATTACAAGGGGATTGGGACCACCCTTGGCATAATTTGCCGGTGCACCTGAAAGGGTTATTGATTGGGTGAGAGCGTCAAGATGTGATTCCATCATGACCCAACAGTTTTGACATCCTCAGCATTAGTCGCTGGTGTCAAATATTAATCATAATTAATTATTGGGGCTAATCCCTGCTATTTTGGATTGGGCTCAATTTAAGTTAATGGGGAGCCCAATCTGGCACCTGCACATAGGTGGGTCATAACCCCTAGTCAGGGTTTTCCCCCAATAATTGGCTAATCCCAACAGAACCCCCTTCAAGTCTCAGCTAGGGGTCAGAGCCAAGGCAAGGCCATTGGCATAGAGCCAGCATCAGGATTGATACCTGGCATTGGCGCTGGGACCAGCATCAGCGCAGGGGCTGGCATCAGGAGGAGGTCACAGCATCATGATTAACACCCTGCATTGGTGCTGGGGCCAACATTGGGAGGAGACCTGTAATTGAGATTGACACCCTGCATCAGCGCTGGGGCCAGCATTTGCATAAGAGCTGGTATTGGGATTGAACCCCAGTAACTTAGGCTTGGCCACCCAGGCTAGTTTTGGGGGCCCTCAGTCCCCCCTCATCCTGGCTTGCCCTCTTGGAGCAGGGGAAAGGGTAACCTGGGCTTATCTGCCCATTATCAGAATCAGACCATCTGGGGGTTTCTCCCCAACTAACCAAACTGCTTCCAACCTGGCTTGCCCTCTTGGGGCAGGGGCCAGGCCAGGTCATACCTCCTGGGTTGTTTAGGCTCAGGGTAAGCCTCAATCCAAAAGCTCTCAGCAATGACTGCTCCTCCTCCTACTATTTTAGCTCTTTCAGGGAACTCAGGAGCACTTGGAAGGGAGCACCAATTGTTGGGCCATGGGGGAGCAACTCCAACCCATGCCCTATTAATTCAGGTCCCCAAAACCCCAAGCGAGTTAATAGGCCATTAGGGCCTTAAGTAAAGGTAAAAAAGGAAAAGAGATACCTAAGAAATGGTAAAATATTGAAATAAGACGTGAGGTATTTATATGACCTTGAGGCTAGAATTGGGATCAGGAAGGTAGGAATCAGAATATGGAAATCGTGGAGGTGTCTCAGGGAAAATATAATCCATGCTTAGATATAAAAAAATACACGAATTGAGGATTTGGTGGTAGCCCAATTATCTTGGTTGAATATGCTGCGCTCATCACATGGATCAGGTTTAAACCCTGAGATTAAGTAGCTCTGAAGGAGCATTAGTCAACTGATTAAGTTGGGATTGTTCCTCAACTTTGAGATTCATCGAATTTTGTTAAGGGTTATACCTGACCAAAGTTTTGGCTATATGGTTAGATTGGGATCGATTTCCATCAGCTGACTCATCTGAATCTACTGTTTGGATTAAAATCCCATCAACCATAGTGAGACATGGTCTTTACTACGGTGAAATGATTCCCATACAGAAAGTGGCGGACGTGTTAGATAAAAAGTATCACGGCTAGACACTCACGTTTGGTTACACCATAACTACATTCCGCTTGGGTCAACGTCTTACTAAGGTAAGCTATGGGATGATTGACATGGCTTGCGTCCAGTTGATCCAGAATGGCCCCCACAGCCACATCGCTAGCATCAGTGAATAGAATGAAGTGTTTATCAAACTCAGGATGTACCAGAATAGGGGCTGTAGTCAGTGATTTTCTTAAGACATTAAGGAACTTCTGCTGGGAATCCTCACATTGGGTAAAAACTTTTTAATGGAGGGGGTAGGTTATTGGCTCAGCAAGCTTGGTAAAGTGCAGTATAATTTTTCAGTTGTATCCAACCATGCCAAGAAAAACCTGAATGTCTTGCAAACTTTTGGTTGAGTAATCTTCTTAATAGCAGTCACCTTTTCAGGCAAAGGTGAATTTCCTTTAAGGGTGACCTTATGCCCAAGGAATTCCATCTTGGTCTGAAAGAAATGACATTTGGTGGGCTTTAACTTCAACACAATAGAGTGTAATCATCTAAATACTTCCTTCAAGTGGGCCAAATGCTGGTCAAACGTGCATGAAAACACAGTTACATCGTCCAGGTAGACCAGCACATATGACATTTTTAGGTCTCCCAACAGACATTCCATGGCCCAATGGAAAGTGGCCAGGGCGTTGCACAGCCCCTGAGGCACGCGAGTAGGTTTGAATAAGCCCTCACTCACTATGAGAGCACATTTCTCTTGGTTATCTGGCGCAAGCTCTATTTGCCAGTACCACTGTCAAGGTCCATTGCGGAGAAAAATTGTGACCCAGCTAAGAGGCGTAAAGAGTTGTCAATCCTATGTAGCAGGAAGCTATCCTTCTGGTGATGAAATTCAGACATTATTATTGTTACATACACGATGCCCTCCGTCCTTCTTCCACACAGGCAACAATGGCAAGGCCCATGGACTCTGGGATGGTTTTAGTAACCTTGCGTCCAATACTTGTTTCAACTCTTTTGTGACCTGGGATTCCTTAATTTTAGATTTATGATAAGGGCGGGCGCAAATTGGAGAGGCATTGCCAGTCAGCACTTGATGTTGCACCCCCTTCATCCTCCCAAAATCCTCTGGCCTAGTGGAGAATATATCGGTATATTCTTTGAGTAGGGAGTCAGCCTGTTGTTGCTGTTTGCAAGTAAGCATGTCACCAATTTCCACTGTGACTCAAGCTATCATAACATTTTTGTCTAATCCTAAGTCTTTCAAGTCTACACATCCTCAGACAGACTTAATCTGGTTGATAGGCAATATCCATACATATGAGATGGGTTGGTTCTGAGTTATCTGCATTGGTCAATCAGTAAATTTGTCAATTAAAACAGTATACTGGACCCTGGTAAGCGGGATCCAGCACTCCAGGACAGGTAAGTGGTTTCACAGATGGCTGGATTACTGTCTCCTTAAATTTCCAACAAGTGGTCTGGCGGTATGGCGACTTGGAGACCAGTATTCATTAATATATGCAATTTAGCGGTTGACTACATGGCCAGGTGCATATACAGGCATTCCTTACCTAGCCTCTGTAAGGGAAAGCGGCAGCTTGGTCTTTGGTCCAATAACCCAATACTCTAGCCGTTCAATGCGATCTGGGTATTCAAGTAAGCAACATTGGGGTTTCCTCTTCCCTTTCTCCTTAGGAATGTCCTTCAAAACCAGTGGAACGCGGTATCCTAAAATAGAAAAGTGAAAATCCTTGTGACTTATAAGAGTATCAAATTTAACTAGGAACTGGGTGCCAATAAGCAAGTCATAACCGTCATTTTCCAACACAATGGCGTGAGCTGTAACAATCAGTTAGCCAAATCAATGAGGCAAGGAGGAGTAGGCTCCGAGGGGGTGGGTATGATGAGTACACCATTCCATAGTTGAGGGAGTGATTCTGATCCAGTGCGACCTTTATCCGTTTAAACAGCCAAGAGGAAAAGACATTGACAGGGGAGCCAGTGTCAATGATGGCAAAGATCTTCACCTTTGTGGACAATGACCTCTACTTAGGTGACTTTGGTGCCAAAGTGGGGGATCAAGTAAATGAAGTTTCCTGAGGGAACTGTCTGGAAAAGGCGAAGTAAGAGGAAGATAAGTCTTTATTTAGAATCAAGGAATCTGAGATGTCCAGATAGCTAGGTTTCTCCAGAACGTAACACTCAGTGCGTGGAGTGAGAGAAGGTTGAGGTTGAGGTGTTGCATCGTCAGCAGAGGGTGCCTCACGCCCTGAGCTGACTCCGCTTTCCTGACTCATCAGCTTGCTACTTCAAATAGGAACTTTCTTGACCAAAGATTCTGCAATATGATCATGGGTCGTGACTAGTTTTGATCTCTGAAAGCAACTTATGGAAAAGATACTGTGTTAATTCCCGTTATTTTAAGCTTGGCATACTTTAGGCTTGGTCAATTCCATTATTGACTCATTAGTGTCAGGGATAGATTCAAACATTTTTTGGAGTTCTGGAATTAGAGTACTAGGTTTCTACTGTGTTGAAAAGCGGATAGAACAGATGATATGGCATCATCCAAGGTAACCCGGTCACAGGAAGCTAACTCCTGTGCTTTATTATAGAAGCGTTCCACTAGTTTAATATGGGTTTCTCCACACCTCAGGTGGATATGCATGAAAATCTACTTAAAGTTATAGAGGATCAAGTTCTGCTGAATTCTTTGATAAGGGCCTCCTTAATGTCTGTGCGTGGTGCATGTCTTGAAATAAGGCATCATAATCTCTCCTGCCTTGCCATCCAGACAGGTTTGTATATGCTGGAACTTTTGTCAGTCAAAAGCTGGCTCCATCACATCTTCATATATTAATAGGTACGACTGGATTTTCACGACCCCAGAGATGCACTTCTCCTTAAAGGTAGGTTTGAAATACTTGATGGGTTCAAAGAGGACATGAACGGCAGGAGAGAGTGGGTGTACTAAGTCAGTGGTCTCAGTGGTGCCTATATCAGTTTGTGGGATAGCCTTATCAAGTTGACGGTGGAACTCAACTATGTTGTCCTGTATAGTGGCATAGCATTCATTGATATGCTTAAGAGAGCCTTAGAATCTAAAAGTTAGCGTAGGCTAATAATCTCTTCAGACTGTATATTTAACTGCTCAGAAGTGCATCCTGTTTAGCTTTGATTGTTTGAATTCTGATAATCATCCACTTGATGTGACGATTTGCTTGGCTTTGGGAAGAAACAGTTTGGCGCAGGTACCCATAATCTTCATATAATGGTTGTACAAGGCGTGAAGGTCAAATCAGCATCCAGATTTTCCCCCTTGATAGTCATCTTGGCACTTTGGGCCAACAATAACAGCTGTCACTTGAAGGCCCTAAGTCAAGCTTTGTGGTCTTTATTGAAGAAGGATCTGGCAGGTGAGAAGGCACCTGGAGGACCTCGTGGATCTCCAGGCCTGCGAGCCCTCATTCTCCTTCTCCCCACTAGGTCATGTTCCGCTGGGGGCCTAACGCTGCACTGTAGCTTCTGGAGTTGTCATCATCACGAGTTGTTCACTCAGCTGCTGGATACAACCAAACAAAAATGAGTTGAGAATAAGTCGCTTGGCAATCTTTAGTCATTTGGTCAAGGAGGGTGGATAAAGCTCGTTCCACTCTTTGATACATACCAGTGGTTAATTGGTCCATCTGATGGGTGAATTCAATCTGAAAGTATTGGATGACTTCAGTGTCAATTTGAGCAAGGTGCGCTAAATGTTATTAATTTCCCAACAGTCACTAAAAATAGCCTCCCAAATTATTTTGGCCAAAATTAGAGGCGGCGTCATATAACTCAAGGTGCTGGGAGTGAATCTGGTGAGTCAATCCTAACTGTCGCTGCATCTCCATGTGGTAAAGTGTGAGCAACTGCATGTGTTGGTGTAAGGCAGGATTTAAAAATTGTTGGAGGTATGAATCCATATGGGCCATTCCTATGACACTACTTGAAAGCTCTGCCAAGGAATAAAATTGGCACATTTGAAAAGTCTGTGTAGAGCTGTTATGACTACTTCTCCCACCAAGGGTTACAAATTCGCCTAAATTCTCTCAAACTGTTTTGCCGATATTAGGAGCCTGAAAACTTCTTCCCCTCAATTCGCCCACTTTTTGGTTGAATCCTGATAAACTAAGTTAAAAACACAACTCCACTTGATATTGACCCTCTTCAGTCCCCTATGTTGATGAGCTCGACGCCCGCTGCACTCTCATAGGGCAGGGGGGCACCCCTCTTAATGTTTTTCAGCCTCTGCCAAAACGCGCCTGGGCAGGTTCTGCTAGCCCCCCAACTCAGCTGGTCACTTTGTCCCGCCTAAAGACCTAGCTTTACACCTCACCCGCACTCAGGCTATGCCCCGTTGCCCCCTAGTACTCCCTTGGAGCACCATGCATTTCAGCCTCTGGGTCAAATATGGCAAGTTGTTCCCATATTCTGACTGACCTATCATCGAACTTGCCCAGGATCTTTTGCATCCTGCTGGCTTCATCGACTTCCACCCCTTCAAGGGGTATTTTGACCTTGGCTTCTCATGTGAAGCTGATGCAGTAGTCACAGCTACCATTCCCCTGGTGTTCCAGGGTGTACCCATCCCTACCACTCAAACCTGGTTGCCCACTGATACCACTCTAGTGGTTCAGTTCGCGGGCCTTCCTACCCACCTACCCCCCAATAATTTATACAATGAATTGTTGACCAGCTTGTCGGCATATGGTTCAGATCCTGTCCTCCAATTTGTGGTTTCCTTGGGAGCCTCCCGCCTTGCAGGCCCTTGGGCCTTCACAACCATACATCACACCTCCCTGGAGGTTGCCCTCTCGATTCCCTCTCGCACCATCATTCCCTCCGCCCCAGACCATCCTTTCTGGGCCCGCGTGGATGGAGGGCGCATCATCTGCCCTACTTGTCTCGAACTAGACCAAATTAAAATGGAGCTGCCCCTCCAACTCCTGAGCTGCGGCCCTCACACCCAACTCTTCGCATGATGACCCAATTGCTGACCTGGTTACTTTCTTCCCCTGGGGCACTTCCCTCTCCCTCATATTAAAAAACCTGAATCTGCAGCTGGGATTGCCACAGCCAATCAGGAGCAGTGTCCTCAAGCCACTTCTTCTCAACCAATCAATCAGGGGTCCTCCTGGACTCCAGTTAGTTCTAAGTCACATGTGCTTTATCCCAAGCCACGCTCCCCCATACCAATACATTCTCCTGAATTAATTATCGTAAACCAAAATCCCTGGAATTATTTAGATGAAGTCAATGAAGCAGGTGAGCCTGTATCCAAATTGGTCAGCCCTCCTTGCTTTTAAGAGTTCATCAGTGCCAACTATGTGGACCAGTTCCCCCCTCGCTACTATGCGCCTTGCCCAGGTTCCCCCATATTCTGATCTAACCATCAGTTATTTGAAGAGGTATTTGTCTCCCCTAGAGATGTATCACTCCAAAATGCTGCAAGTTTGTCCATCGAGGCTTATCAAAAGGCCTTGTACCACCTCCTGTGGACCCCACGATGACCCTCCCACAAAAACGAGAATTCCTCAGCCATTTCCACCTTGCCAACAATACTCTCAGAGCTTTGGCACAACAGGCTAAGTTTAGCACAAAGACCCGCCTCACCCCCAAAGCATATAAGCAGGTTCTTCCTTGCGCGACATCCACCTTAGATGTGAGAAGTCCCTTGCCACTTATCTTTTCAACTGCCTTACAAAAGGTATCCCTTGGCCAGCTCCACTCCCCTACCTGGACCCCCACCCCCAAGATGCGCCTACACCCTTGCTCTCTGCTTTGTGCCACTGCCTATTGGATACAGATGAGCTATCTCAGCCTCCTGGTCCCCCCTCTCCCTCCGCCATGGTTGGTTAGCAGTTCTCGCTTCTGACTTGGTTAGTGTTTAGCTTTTGGTTTTTTTACATCATTTGCAGGGCCTTGGCCATGTCATTTTGACTTTTGGTGTGAATTTTCTTTCAGTAGCACTCAGCAATGTCCATCCCCTGGTCAGCGTGCCTCGATTAAATCAACATTGGGAGCCTGAATATGGTAGATGAATAATTGGGAACTGCGATACTTAAGGTCAAGATTGCATGGAACTCAAGTTCTCACAGTTGAGATAGCGTCACATTCTGATTGTTGATAGTGGCCTATTGGGTTAAACTCATAATCTCCTCGATATTGAGAGGGCTGTCTTTACTGGAGTTGTTCATAATAAAGGTAATTCTTCACCAGAAGCCTCAGAAGGACTAGGCAGAAAGCACCAGTTTGTAGGACTTCATCATCCACTCTGAAGGTCAGGGCCTTTGAAGGCTGTTTGATTATTAGTCAAATGTAATTCCAGCGGAACCTCTTATGACTGAGTTCCCTAAGCAATCTTTTAATGGAAGTTTGTAGTTGAGTCTACTATTCTTGATTCAAACAGGCAAGCTCTTCTGTAAACACAGGCAAAATAATCACTAGCAAAAAATAACTAGAAAATCTGAAGGTAATTTTATTATCAAAATTTGGAGATATATATAGGCTACCGAGATATTTGGGTTTGTCTAAGGGTACTTGGCGTGATAATTGGGATCAAGTAGCGTAAGATGACCTCTTTGGCGATGTGGCAGGTGGTATAGGTTTTCTTTGAATCTGACTCTATTTTGCCAGGGCGGCCAATTCCAGGGACCTCCAAATGGCAATATCTTAACCAGACGACTTGGTGCCTTTGTTAGTAGAATTTGCAGGTCCTTCCAGAAGCTGAGTTTCCTTTCTCCCCATTTAGAGATCATTGTTTGAGTCAGTCTCAATAATCATTAGATCAGTGAGGCTTCTACAACTGAGCTGCATTTTAGTTCAGGTTCAAATCCCAAGCCTGTCCAATTCTCATGATTCTTGACAATTATCCGGTCTCCTATTTCAGCAAGATGTTGTCAAAAGCTGAACTTAACTACAGTTTCACTGATAAGGAGTGCCTGGCTGTCTTTCTCTCTTTTAAACAATATCGCCTTTTCCTGCATAGAACTTTCACTCGCTGTGGTTACTGACCACGCCTCTTTAAAATGGCTACAAAACATGAAGGATCCCACTAGATGGTTGGCTCATTGAGCCCTAAAACTCCAATATTGTGATATGTTTATTGAGCACCAAACTGGAACCCTTCTTATGATTGTGAATGGATTGACTCAGTTGCCTATCCTTCACTTAGATAATAGTGAAGCGTAGAGATTAAGAGATATCCTCATGACCCCAAGGCCTGGGAAGATATAAATGATCCCATCCAGAAAATGCTAGCAAGACACTCTTGCAACACTAAGGCGGAGAGTGGTAAATTCTAAAAAAAAGTAGGGGCAAATTAGCTTCCCTATATGTGCCCTGAAGAACGGGTACTGGTAATATTAAACGCTCACTCTATACTCGAGCATGGTGGAGTGAGAAGAAGTATGAGTGGATCAAAGAAAGGTATATTAGGAGGGCATCATGGAATCTATTATTGAAGTCCTGAATGACTGCTTAACCTGTAAGAAGCAATCCCATTCCAAGACCAAATACAATACCAACCCACTACCCCGCAACAGCCTTTCCACACGATAAGCCTAGATGTGGTAGGTCCTCTCCCTCAGACCAACAGTGGAAATCGCTACATACTATTGGGGATTAACTACTTTACCAAAAGGGTTGAAGCTGTGGCTCTCCTAGCTCAAACGGCCAAGGCTACTGCAACTTTCCTGCTCCAAAACATCTTTACTCGCCATGACGCCCTCAATTATTACTTTGTGACAACAAAAGAATTTCACCTCCATAGTGTTGAAGATTTTGGCTACCTTTAATGGAGCCCAACAGCTTTTTCCGCCATCTATAGCCCTTCTACGAATGATACAGTAGAAAGAGCCAATGGAACCTTGGTATTTTTAAGGAAAATGGCCACTTCTGACCCTCTCCACTCAGGACCAGTTTTTGCCTAGTGACCTTATGGCTTATAATCAGCTACCATCGGATCCTCAAAATGTCTCCTTTATGGGTGTTGTATGGGTGCAAACCAGGGGTACTGGCTCTCTTGGCCAAAGATGTCTTCTATGCCTGGACTGAAGATCCTGACAAGGCAATGAAGAAGTTGGCTCAACGCATCATCCAGCTACAGGCTGATGCTATAGATAATTTAGCCAAAACTTTCACCAAAAAGGTCAAGCTGCTGATGAACTTGGACCACCTCTAATTTCTTTTAATTCATATCTAGTCTTATATTACCATAAATGCATCACAACTAGAAGAGAAAAGTTAGAGTCCATCTGTTAGTGACCATTTGCCATCACCTAAAAAAGGGGTGATTTATTCCATCAAGTCCCTTGCTTCTGGAGTGTTTATCAACAAAGCCTAAGGCCGTTTCTCTGCGCCTATTCTCCCTCAACATTCTTGAAGGGGGTAAATTAGACAAACAATTGTTTGACTTGAAAGTAAAAAGAGTTTGGGGGAGAATAGCCCTGATTTTATTAATGTGAAAGGCCTATCCAATTCATGATGGGATCCTGCCACTTGTAGTAATGCAATTACTCTCAATACTCTGCCAAATATCTCATATTGGCCACACATGGCTACCAACATCACTCAGTTTAATATGGGCGCAGGATCCCATTTCCCCTCAAGCACTAACGTGAATGCAGTGCTTTCTTAATAGAAACTCACCTACTTTTATAAACTTGTGGTGTTCCAGGGAATGCAAAATATTTCTCTAGCCAATTGCCCCTTAGGAGCTCAGTTAAGTGACCAAACAAGCCATATGTGCAAAATGGCTGACTGGCAGGAGTATATTAAAATGTTCCTTATGATTATGTCCTGCCAAAAGTCGGACCTATACCTACAATCCAATAAATATCTTAATTTAGCAAAAATGAGGCTCCGCTGCTTGATATGAACCCCTAGTATCTCGAAAAACTTAACTAATAGGAGGCCTCAAATTGACAAACATCGCTTGTTTCACTAATCCTAAGTGGTGTTAGTGTTCCATTTCAATATTTAAATCATATAAATTTGTAATTTTAAGTTATCCCAAGAGCGTAAGTTAGCAGTTGAAAGTTTTAACACTCAGGCAACTGCTTATTGTTGATATATAAGCCCACCCAGCACCATAGAGCTAAAAACTTGCTAAAATTCCAACAGGTGGTTAGTATAGGGAGAAATGTCGTGACCTTTAGGGGATACACTGTCATCAACTCCCATCTACCACATGGGCTAAATCACCCAGGGTGACAGGGTGATGGCCGCTGGATCCTTCCCTTCCTTGGTTTAAAATAAAAATAGCTACTAATTCAGAAGCGTGGGTTTCTCTCTAAGACTTACAGGTATATCCTCAGGGTGTGATTCAAAGTGCCCCTGTGTGTGATTACCACTTCAGTCATACTGAGCTAAGGGTAAATTATTTTAAGTGATCCTTTGAAAGCAGGGCTTCAGCGTTTGCAAGGTTGTATGTGACTTTAGACAATAGAATAGATATTAAATAAATAAATTAAAATATATATAGAACATTCCACTGTAAAAAGTGTTTTATTAATAATAAAGATTAGTAGTATAAAATTATTAAAAGAAAATTAGGTATGTGATGAGTGGGAGATTAATACCACATTTAAGGGTGAAAGAGTACAGGAATGCAAGAGGTGATGGAATAGTCCCACTTTAGAGTTAGAGTAAATCATTAATCATTATTAAAGGCTGGACTAAGATTAATAATGGAAAACAGTTAAGCGGTTTCATTATCTTCCTTTAATCAGCCAATATGTAATTAGGCATTTTTTTTGGCATAAGGTGGTTAACAGGGTGAATAGAGGAGGCAAACACTGAGTACATCCTCTGGCCTAAAATCAGGGTGATATTAACTAAGCTCAGGCATCTTTCCCTATCTCATTAACCACTGGAGCACTATTGGTGAGATTTTTCCAGAATTTTTGGGTCTTAAATTAGGCGTTATAAGGATTAGATTTCTTTTATTTAACCGAGGCAAGCTGACCAGGGGACAGGCATTACTGAAAGAAAGAAACGAAAGAAAGAAAAAACATGAGACCTGAACAGGGTCAACTCCATTGAAGAAAGTTTTTCCACCTCCGGATCAGGACTCAAATTTTTCTGGTTACGTCATGGGTAAATTTTTCGTGTTATATGACCTACTAACCGCCAATAGCTTCCTTTGGCTGGCACCCCAATCAATGTGCAAAGGGCAGGAATCAATCCTGCAACCTTCAGGTTGGTAGCTGTATGCCCTACCAAATCAGCTTCCACCCCCATGATTAAATTTCTTAGCGCTTAAAAAAATAGAGAAGTTAGTGATTCATGCATTAGGCATAAAAAACAGCATTGGATAAAATGATAATAATAGTATTGGGCCTTAACTGATTTAAATATTATATAGTAATTATGAACTAATCCAATATTAATAATAGTAAATTTGACATTGATTAATACAATTGATAGATTGTAACCCTAAAGTTGAGACTTCACCTAAAATGAGGCGAAGTCTGACATGGCTTAAGTATCAAACTGTGCAGGCTGTTGGTGTACCACCCACAATTTGTATGGACAAACTATATGCTTAATCAGTCTTTTGAACAGTACCTTTGTTGCTATGCCACAGCTTCCCAGGACACATGGTCAGCTCACCTCCCACTAGCCCAGTTTGTATATAATAACTCCCTCCACATGTTAATGAAGATGTTGCCAACATGAGCTATAACCACACATTTATTATCAGCCCTCAGATACGCTCTGATATTCCATAGTCAGGCAGCATTTTAATGCACAATCAGAAAATACGACAGGTGCAGAATCATCTGACCAAAGCTGTTAAAGATACCAAACAATTTGATGATCAGAAACACCGTGCAGCCCCAAACTAAAATCAGGCAATTTTATATGATGGGCACAAAGAATATCCATCTCAATTATCATTTCAAAGCTGGCGTGCAAGGGAGTAGGGTTTTCCCCAGAAGCAAAGTTTTGCTCAACAGGTCATTCCACACGGAGCTACCCTTTCACTGGAACATCCACACGGCTTTTACTCTTCCATACATCCTATTAATACTGGCTAAAATTAAAAATGTACTTATAGAAGGGACTTTAGAATTTGAGGTGGAAACAATTCATGTATATGGGGGAGTGCCTTACACTTAAACCGAGTGGCATTCCCTTTCCCATTCAAAAATGTCTGAGAAGGCCATCTTCCCCTCTCATCTCCCAGGGTGACCTCGCCCATGTGGTGGACGAGCGGTGGGTCACATCTTACCCCTTGAGGACCCTGGCATCTATCTTATCATTGACTTAAGAATAGTTGGTATAGAAAATTAGGGAATTTGTGTCAAGTTATCGAAGTATTGGAATCCACATGGGGTAAATGAGTCAAATGTGGCTAACAGAAATGAGCCTTTGGCATCAAGGACTGACAGCACCAAACCATCAGCAACAAAGACCAATGGCTGTGTACCTTTGGCGAATATAGTGTCTAGTGTCAAATCTTCAGTAAAACTCTCCAATGGCATCAGGCCATTGGTAAAAGTCGCCGCCAGCACTGAACCCTCCCTGGAAGAATTGAACTTTTTGTCCAGCAAACCTTAATTGGTTAAGCAAATGCCAAGCAACTGGGAGCAGGTGGGTTAAACGCCCCAAACCCATTCCCACCCTCTTGGGACCACCCCTACATAGGGTGGCCTTTGGAGATTTTTGTTTCCCTCAAAGTAAAACGCCATCTCTCAAATCATCAGAATTGTGGGAAATCCACAATTTGGGCGTTCTTGGATGAACTGATAATGACTTAGCCCACCGCCAATACTTTTTTCAGCAGGTTTCAAATAATTTAGTTTCCCCCCAACTCAAAGTTTGCCAGATTAGGTCAAATCTTAAGGGCCCCGATCCCATGCATTCCCAAGCTATTCCCCAATTAATTGGTAATTTAAACAGTCATAACACTAATAAAATTGACAGTCAATTATCTTATTCTAAATTTATTAAAAAATTCCCCATGATCCAATTTACTTTAGTTGTTCAGATTTTTCTTTGTCAAATCCCAACAACATCTCCAATGTAGCCTCTCAGACTTCATACTGACTGAGCTATCCCAGTCATGATAGTAACTTTGGTTCCCACTTCAGTCAGTTAGCCTATTGTGCTAAGAATTTCGTGAAAACTTTCCTCATTCGCCTAGGCAATCCACCACCTGGATCTCAGCATTTTATGGATAAAATTACCCCCACTCCAGGCAAGGATCTGTACCTTTGCCAATGTCGCCATACCCAGTTTCCCATGTGGAAAACCAAACCACACAATCTAGTCCTGCAATTTCCTTTGCCCAGGCCCATAGGCCCTGAGGCAGTGACAGCGTGAATTCTTGATGGGATTCTCTTTACATTTGTGGCCCATTGGTGCTCTTTAGTTATATATCTCCCAACCCATCCTAACTTCGTTCAATAAGCAGTGCCCCTGGCATTATGGCTCGCCTTTTGGGCGTTTCTGCATCCTGACTGGCAGGCCAGTCTAAATTATATCTGCTGCTTTCCTGAAATAATTGAATGTCCATTGTTTCTAGCCATTTCCTCCCTCCTTGTTGAAATGGGTGCAGCGGTAGTCATCATCTACCAGGCAAATGTGCAGTTGGTAGTCTGCCTTCTGTTGTTTGTCTGGTTAGTAACTGATTTTGTGAGCAGCTCCCAGATGGCTTTGGAGGAAATCCTCCACAGCCACATTTTCCCATTGCCTGCTACTTTCCCATGGCCCACCCTCAAGTAGTGGATTTGAGTAGCCTCCCATGAAGTTGCAAATTAGGTCCCTGACGCCCTCACCAAAGTGCATATGCAGCCGCAATCTCACTAAATAGTGCCACTTCACTGACAAATGTTCAACAGGGCGTTGCCCTTCTTAATTCGGTTTAAGGTGAATCTCATTGATGGGTGCAAGGTCTTTTTCATTCTGCTATTCTGGCAGGCGACCTCACCTCATTTGTTTCAGTAGTGTCAGCAGCTTTGTTTCTCCTGTGCCACGTTCTGAATGATTGTTCAAATTATTCTTTATTATTGTTGAAACCCCTAGCATGGCTACTTTTGTTGCAGCCTTCAATGAGCAAGCCCCAGTGCTGGATTCCTCCAGGGATGTACTCCAAGCAACTTCTAAACTGTGTTGGATTCAGCCTCTGCTCATCACATTTTTTGGTCCACCACTATGGAAACAGTGTATCATATTTGCAAGGCAGCGAATTCAACTAATGCAGCTCTCTGCCACACTCCCCGCCCTTTAAATGTGAACTTCATTATGGGATTTGCCAACTTGGCCTCAGGTTCTGATCCTGATGTCAAATAATTATCTATATTGGTTCCAGGGCCTGACGCTGCCACTGTGCCCAAGATGGTTTGCTCCATATCACCAGCCTGTAAGTCGACGAGAGACCAGCCTGAAGAGGAAGTGATCAAACCCCTTTTCTGCACAACTTTTGCTCCTTTAAAGCAACTTGCTCTTCCCCTTAATTTAGTTGCAATCTCTTTGTTGAAAAAAGAATTGACCGCATCTTCCAATAAACAGAATTAGGCTTATTTTTCATCACCAATTAAAAATAGCATTTGAGAAGACATTAGGCGTTCTTTGAGGCCTTAGTTGACCCTAGAGCAGAAGATAACTTCATGATTCTGGAGTTGGCCTTGCAGTTTGATCTAGAGCTGGACCTGGGGCCAGCAGTTTTAGTCGCCTCATCATCCTCCCAGCCAGCCTAAAAAGTACGGCGTCCAGTACCTTTCTCAGTTCACCAGTTTAGTCTTTGTGATTGCTTCTTGACAATGCCTAACCTCAACTTCCTAGTAATTTTGGGTGTGGGTTGGTGGCGTCAGCAGCATGGGAAATCCACCTGGAATCCAACACGTTGTCTTTTTACAACGGCAGGTGGAGGGCGAGTTCCCATTACTAAATATCCTCATTAAAGCTTAAAGCCATGAATCTGTTTAAATTTAACTTTATTTGAGGTACACTAGCCAGGGGATGGACATTACCAAAACAGAAACCTCCAACGAAACAAACTAAATTATGAATCAACTGCCTGAAATGAGCAGCGAGACACAAAAAGGAAATTGAGAAAATAACCTACTAGGTGGCACAGCGGTGAGCTGCTTATACCACCATTGCAGAGGGGGAGGGGGATCAGGCAGATCATCATCATCAGGCTCCATATTGAAGAGGCGGATCAATGCTGAGAGCAATGGGGTGGGGCATCCGCTGGTTGAGGGTCAAGGTAAAATAAATAAGTGTTGAGTGTTTACTGACAATTTGAGCCTGGAACATAGCCTTTACGAGTTCAGCAACATAGTGTTCATCTTGGATGTGGGTGTCTGAAAGCTGGGCAAATTTAGTAATGTTGGCTCTGGTGATGCGTGTGGTTTGGGAATAATATGTCAGTTCAGCGACCTGCTTTAGAGCGGCAATGGCAGCATTATTGAGTTGGGGGATTTCTTCTTCTGAAACAGAAGGGAAATCAGGAGGGAACGTGGGGAAATGCAGGCCTTCTTTATATTCAGCAACAGAGTCTTCCATGGCTTTGCGGATATGCAACTTTCAGGTGAAGCTATCATAGCCTTGACTAGTTGATGGTCGCTCAGGAAAGGGGTAGCGGTGGGTTTGGGGACAAATTGTCTGGGCGGGAGTGAGTCATCAAAGTCTGAATTCAAATAGGGCTCTAAATTAATTTAGAAATCTGGCAGTGGGAAAATCTCATCAAATTAATTCACTTCATCCAAGAAGCCCCAGAGATTTTGGTTGAGTAGTATTGATTTGGTGATACATGGCTTAGGTTTGGTAAGTTTTGGGGTGGGAAATTGGTTGAATTTGAATTTGGGTCCAGACCTGCGCCTTATTGGTTGGCATGGGTGTAAATTGACAAGCTTGGGCATGGGTTGCTAGATTCAGATTCGGATTCAATGAGCACATGGCCTGTGGGGGTGGGGGAAGCTAAAATCCCCATTTGAACGCTGTTGGTGTGGCCTCATGGGTGGTATTAACAGTTTTCGCAGGGTTTGAATTGTCTTGACGTGCCTTTTTGGAATGGTCCAATTCCTGGCAGAGGGGGCAAACTGTGCAGCTATTGCCAGTGCAGGCCCAAAAGAAATGGTCAGGTGCAGATAAGATATAGGCACACGGTGGGATGTTCTGGGCCATGTTTAGATGGTGGAGGGATATGGTGGCCATTGCCTGAGGTTCTGTGAGGCGCTCAGCACCCCTTGGGATTAGGGAATTGGAGTATGAGGTTTGTGCCATAGGTTGACAGCCCTGAAATCAACTCTGCATATAGTGTTTGAGGGGGGAGGTGTGAGGGGAGGCTCACAAAGGTCACCACAAGTGTGGTATCATCTGAGAGACGTGTTTGGGTGGTGGCAATGGGGATGTTTTTGTATATTAAGGGAATAGCTGCTGCTGCGTCCTCTTCAGTGGGAAAGCCTATATCAAAATAGTTCCTGTAAGGGTGGAAGTCAATAAAACCCGCTGATGCAAAAATGGCAGCTGCCAGCTAATAAGCGCTTTGTCAGCATATGGGAAGAGGCACCCATATTTTATGTGGAGGCAAAAGTGGATAGTGGATCGAGGTAGGGCTAGGGGGTGGGGGCAGGTTGGGTGGACTCGTTCAAGATGCAGTGCTAGTCCCTCAGGAAATTAAATTGGCCATAAGTATTTGGTGGACTGGATGAGCCCATCCGCACATGTTTGCCTGTCAGGTGGCAAATGCTAGCGGGTGGAGCACTTCTGCCCCATACTGGGGCAGCAGGTTGTTGATATGCAGACATAAATGAGAAACTGATGCAGTAGAGGTGGCGGTGGAAAATTAATATTTTTTTCAAAAATCACTTAAAGTGATGTTGAGTGGAAAGAAAATCTTTCTAAGCCGTGGATCTGTTACAGCCCTCATTTTTCCCGTAGGTCTTCCGCTGAATTTACCACAGTGTTGATGAGCTACCAGAGCATTTTTTTGACTCCAAAAAGGCTAACCGCTTTCCCCAACATATGGATTTCAATTTGAGTTTTCAGAAAACATTGGAGGTGGTGAATATAAACTGCCCACTGTACCCACATAAGGCGGAAGAGGAGGCTGCTCTTGATACATGGTTAGATGACATGCTAGTGAAGGGTTTGTTGTTCAAAAAGATATCCCATATTGCCTCTCCCAATGTCTTTTCCAAGAAGGCAGTTGGTTCCCTTCATCCCTGCTTGGACTACGGCCACCTCAACAACATCACAGTCCATGACCCCTACCCACTACCATTGTAACAGACAATCAGCCAAGCAATTACAAAGTTGCAAGTGTTTTCAAAACTCGATCTAGTTAATGCACTATTCTAATTTGGGTAGCAGAAGGTCAGGAGTGGCTTGCCACTATTGGGACTAAATGAGGCATATTCCAATTTTGAGTGATGCCTTTTGGGCTGAAGAACGTGCCCACAACATTCCAAAGGATAATTGATAGTTGTCTGGGTAATTTCCAATTCACCTTCATGGTCACATATAATGATGACATCCTGGTACAATCTCCTTTTTTTGAACAACATGAAAAAGGCTTGGAGGCAGTAATGCTGTCCTGCATAAGGCTGGTTTTTTTCAAGCAATCAAAATACAAATTTTACTGGGAGTTTCGAAATTTTAACCAGATGTATTACTCCAATGATTTATCTGTCATGGTTGGATGACATAATAGTAGGCACTGATGCTAGGGATAAGGCTGGGCGACAGGAGGCCCAGAAGATGAAGCTTCAGGCTCTTCCTGACCTAAAGCACACCTTAGATCAACGCTGGGTGCAAGCCAAGCATGCCCAGGCTGATACTAATGGGGTGCAAAACGCCCAGCCTCTTATCTCAGCTCAGGCCCTAAAACGGATGATTTACATATTAAATGATAACAGTTCAATTCACTTGGTTGGAGAGCAAGGTTTCGAGTCCCACTCCAGCTATGAAATTTTGACTTCAGGTAAAATAAGGCTTCAATCAATTACTCAAGTGAAGGCACTTTTGGTGTATTTTACCAAAACGGATGGAAGCATCTGTTTATTGGAGCGTCAAGGCTTGGGCGCATTTCCGCAGAACCCAAATTTCCCCAGTTCATTTTAAATATGTTTTTGCGATCAACACTCCTTGTTGATCGACTTTCCTAATAAAAACACCCGTTATTTTACGTTTTTTCAATGGTTCCTTGGGAAAACTTGGTGGTGGACCTCTTTGGGGAGGTCTCCAACCAGGTGGGCCACTACCTTATCTCGAAATTTACCAAAATCCCAGGGGCACCTGTGGGCCGCCCAGGTCCCCTCCAGATTGAGGCACCCAAAGCCCCTGACGTCAATCCACACTTGATTATGGACGCCCCTCTGGGGTCCACTCAAGCGGTGATGTTCTTTACTTACCTGGTATTTTATGTTGCTCTTTACACACTTGCCTGGGGTACCCTTTGCACTGGCACCGCTTGAGGTGCCTTCCTACCCATTCTTTTAATGGCTAGTTCCCTAGCAATGTGGGTTTGCATCCCACATCACCTTGCTGGGAACGAGAGAGTTACAGACACACTCCTGACATTATCATTATTTAAGAGGAAATAGCCAATCCCAAAAGAATGGCTCATTGACTTAATTTCATGGTTGTTTCAATGATTGCTTGGTAAATTGCTTCCTAATTGGGTTGAGCAGAATCAGCATTCCGCCAAGATGGGAAGATAGGTTTGGTCAGGGCCAATCATTGGCCCCAAGTTGGTATTTGGATCAAGGGTGACTAGTAGCTGAAGATGATCCATTAAGTAATGTCAGCGGAGACTGACAATCCCAACTTCAAGGCAGCCAAGGATGTTTCCAGCGACTCATATATAATAATCAATTATCGCCTGAGGAAGGTTATTCCCCAAACAATTGACTACCAAGAGTTAAAATGTGTCGTCTGCAAGAAGTTGAGTTATTCCAAGTTACCAAAAAGCCAAATAAGTTTCTGATGCATAGTTACTAAGTCAAATCTACATTAATATCTATTTATGTTTAATGATTATATGGCTCACCAGCGACTAAATGCTGAGAATGAGCTGAAACTAATATTTGGACATTAGAATGGATGGGGAGATAGGGTCAACACTAGGGAAGAGATAGGTGCAGTTGAAAAAAGAGAGTGGTTGTCTGGAAGAACCATCAATGAGAGGATAGGTCAGCAAGGGGCGCAGTAGCCCATTTGTAAATAAAAACTTGGTGCTTCCCTTTGATTGAAAATCTCTCTTTGCCTATTCTGACTTTACTATAGGTTTATATCTATTCTTGTTGGTTAAATTATAGGCTGCAGGATCCCCCAATGGCGCGGTTGACATGCCAAGGGGCTAGCCAGCACTGCTGCCCCTGTCACCTAAGCGATATGGCAAAGGTCAGCCAGTCTTCATACTGGTTGGCCTGCTGACCAGCTGAGCTCACTGTTGCCGGAAAATCAATTTTCCAACATGGAGGAAGTCACCTTCTTGGGTAATATCGTCTTAAAAGATGGGCACGCCATTACGCCCAGTAAACTGGATGCCATCCATGAGTGGCCAACCAACAACTCAGAAGCAATTAAGAAGCTTCTTGGGTACCATTATATTCCTGAAAAAATTCTCTTCAGCACTCTTGCAGTTAGCTGCACCACTGCATACACTCACAGGCAAAAAAGTTCCATTTTTCTGGTCACCCAAGTGACATCAGGCATTCAATTTGATTAAGGAGGCGTTCTTGTCTCCTCCCATACTTAAGCACGAAGACCCCTCCAAACCCTACTTTGTAGTGTGTGGTGCATCTTCTGACGCAGTAGGGAATGTCTTTCTCCAAGAGCACAATGTGTTTGAACACTCAGTGGCATACTTTTTCTACAAGCTTTTCCACTATGCAATCCTGGGCCATCTATGACAAGGAGTTGGCAGCCGTGGCATGGGCCTAGACCCACTGGCGGTATCTCTTGCAGGGCGCTCAGCACAAGTTGACTGTGAATATGTACCACCAGCTCTCCTCTATTTCTGAAAGCCAAAAAAATTTGGCGCACTGTCAGGCCTAAACCTACCAAGACTTGTGCAGCTTTAACTTCAAATATGAGTTTGGTAAAGGACTGTTAAATGCCCTTCCCAATTTTCTTGCTGCAATCCAGCACTTTCCTAGCTGAACCAGATGAGGCGGATCTGGTCACGGTAATTCCACCAATTCAAATCTTGGCCATTATTCATCCCATGGTTTTGGTAGCAGACTTAGCTCCAGACGTGACTTTAGTTTTGCAGGTCTTAGCAGCGCAGATGACATGTGCTGAAGTGGTGGATCTTTTGAAGCAGTTGTCCCTCCCAACTTCAAAGCATTCTTTTTTGTCCAGCTGAGGGGCTCATCCAGTTTATGTCGCGTTTGTGGGTCTCCATTCTCCGATATAAAGTAATAAAGTTCATCACGATCACCCTTCAGTCATTCACCCAGGGAATAAGAAGTGTATTGATTTAACAAAGCGTACCTTTAACTGTCCCAGCTTGTCAAAGGATGTTCCAGCATGTATCGCCAACTGTGTGACTTGCGTGTGGGCCAAATTGGACCAGTCTGGTAGGAATAGTCTCCTTCAAACCTTGCAGCAGTCAGAGAGGCCATGGACATCGGTGTCCGTGGACTTTATTGTTGAGCTACCTAGCTCCAAGGGGTTCACAGCAGTCATGGTGGTCGTAGACTGCTTCAAAAAACCCCTTGTCTATTTACGTGCTCCTCAGTCATCAAATATGAGGAAACTACCCGCCTATTCGTGAGGCACATGTTTTCTATGTTTAGACTCCTTCAGGAAATTATCAGTGACCATGGGACCCAATTTATGGTGTGGTTTTGAAATGAGCTCTTGGCGATCTTAGAGATTACGCCCTGTCACTCCACTGCATACCATCTACATTTGGATGGCCTAACTGAACGAGTCAATCAGATATTGGAACAGTAACTGCGGTGCAACACTGCAGCTGCTTAGGATACCTGAGCGGACAACCTACCCCTCGCCCAGTTTGCATATAAGTGGAACACATGCATCCACAGGCATCTCTTTGTATTAAGCTACCTTGGAGTATAACTTATCATTTTTTGGTTGGCCCATGCCTTCGCCCAGAGGTACTGGGTGCGGCTGACCATGCTCAGTACATTTTTGCCGCATAGTCCTTGGTTTGGGAGAAAATGCCCAAGGCCAGTAGTGATTATAAATGGTTTGCAAATTGGAAGCAGCTCCCAACACACAAAATGAAGGTAGGTTCACAAGTCATGCTTGACATGTGACACTTATGCATGCAGGTGACCTTGCACAAGTTCGCAAGTAAACGCTCAGGCCCCCATTTTGTGGAAGAAGACTTGGGAAATTGTGCCTTCCATTTGAAATTGTTAGTCACTGGAAGCAACATCCAGTTTTCCATGTCTCTCAGTTGTCCCCATTCAAGGGAGTGACTCCATCTAACTGGAGTCTATTGTGATCAAGGGTGCAGAGGAAGTTGAAGTTGATGACATCCTGGCTTCCTAAAGCTCCCACCAATCAGTTCAATATTTGGTCATAAGGAAAGGCTATCCAGCCTATTAAAATAGCTGGGTTGGCGCTTAAATTGTTTTAACTGCTCGAAGCTTTTATGGCTTTTCACGCTACCAACCCTTATACTCCCCGCCCTCCCTTAAAAATTGCTACGCTGATGGCGGAGCAAAGTTACCCAAAGACCATAAGAATGTGGCCCTTGCTCAATTTCCCGGTGGTAACTCCTTCTTTGAAAAGAGAAGTATAAAGTAAGTATAGGGGAGCTCCCCCTCTGCTTGGACCAGGTGGCATTCCTTTTCCTGTTCAAAAAAGGTCTAAGTCCAACTACACTTATCATCACCCAGGGTGACCTCCCCATGTGGTGAAAAAGCGGTGGTCATGACTTACCTTTTGAGGACCCCGCCACCTATCTGGGTATTAACTTCAGAAGAATTGATATGGTGAATTAAGGAAATTGTGTTGAGTTATTCGAGAATCAGCATCCACATGGGCTGAATGGGTCAAATGTGGCTAGCGGAAATGAGCCTTTGGCATCAAGGACTGACAGAACCAAACCATAGCAACAAAGCCCAATGGCTGTGTACCTTTGGCGAATATAGTGTCTAGTGTCAAATATTCAGTAAATCTTTCTGACAGCATCAGGTCATTGGTAAAAGTCGCCACCAGCACTGAACCCTCACTAGAGGAATCAAACTTTTTGTCTGGAAAATCTATCCAGGTCAAACGGATGTTAGAACGACTGGGTGTGGGAAGGTTGGGCGCCCCAAACCGATTCTGAACCACATGGAACCAATCCTACATGGGGTGGCCTTTGGAGGTTTTTGTTGACCTCAGGTGAAACGCCCTAACTTAAATCATCAGAACTGTGGCAAATCCAAAATTTGGGCATCTTTAGATTAGCAAATATTGACTTGGCCCACCTCCTATACTTTTTGTTGATTCCAAATAATTTAGTTTTCTCTCAACTCAAAGTTCTCCAGGTTAGGTTAAGTCTTAAGGGCCCCAATACTGTGCATTCCCAAGCTATTCCCCAATTGATTGGTTATTTAAACAGTCATAACACATTAAGAAAATTGAAATCATTTTTTTATCTGTAATTTACTAAAAAATTCCCCATGCTCCATTTTATTTTAGTTGTTCAAAGTTTTCTTTACCAACCCCCAGCGACACCTCCAATGTAGCCTCTCTGAACTCATATCGACTAGGCTTTACCATTCATAATAGTAACTTTGGTCCTAACCGCAGTCAATGGGCCTATCATGTCAAGAACTTCCTGGAACTTTTCCTGTTTGCCGAGGCAATCTGCCACAAGGATCTTGGCATTTTATGGACACTTTTACCCCCGCTCCAGGCAAAATCCACACCCTTGCTAACGTTGCCATACCTAGTTCTCACATGAAGGAAACCAAACCACCCAATCCATTACCACAATTCTCTACACCCAGGCCCATAGGCCCTGAGGCAGCAACAGTCTGGTTCCTTTCTGGGCTCCACATTATGTTTGGACCCCGTTGGTGGTCTGTGGTTACATATCTCCCAACCCATCTGAAACGTTGTTTGAACAGCAGTGCCCCTGGCATTCTGGATTGCATTTTGGTGTTTCTGCATCCTGACTGGCAGGCCAGTTTAAACTTTATCTGACGCCTTCCTGACAGAGACTCTGAATTTTCTGGGTACATTATGTGTAAGGTGTTTGTTGAGTAGTTTCCTGGACGCTCAGAGAGTCAAGTGGGGAAAGCAATACATTGTAGTATAGAAATGGTATCCAGCATACAAGAACAACTTGATCTACACTTGTGACTGCACAAAGTGTTGCCAGTTTTACAAGGACTTCCATGACAAGAAACTTAAAGTACCCGTGCCCCTCCTCCAAGCCTACCATTATCACAGCCATAAAGCTCCCTTCACCACACAAGAACTACACGTTGTGCAGGTTCAGGATGGAAGAGTAGACCATATTATAGTAGAGGGTAACTTAAGTGTATCCGCCACAACCTTCAAGATTGACAGGAAACTACACTCTACTAATTAAATAAATGAGATGCCCCCTGAGCACTACCCTGGAAAAGATGGTGGATTCAGGGCACACTCTTGATGAGCAGTGGGTGGCCACCACCCCCTATATTTAAGCACACATCAACCATAGGTTAGTGCCATCCCACTCCCTACAGCATTATCAGTTCCTCTGAGGCATACCTGAAAAATTGAGAGCTTATATCGCGAATTTTGTCAATTAACAGCAGTTGGGCTTTAATCCTGGAAAGAGGAATATTCACTGTGCTTATTTGAGAAAGAAAATATGGATGACTAAGTTAATTGTCTCATGGATACAAAAACTTTTGGTGATGAGAAAACTTTGGAGAAAATTAGAAAAAAAGTTTGGCACCTAAAAAGTTTGCAATAACCCTCAAGTTGAGGCGCTGGATGAGTCATCCATTAGTTTCCAATTCTAGAAGACCCAGATATATAAAAACCTGAGGAACTACACTGGACATTTTTTGTTGTCCCTAACAATATTTGACCGCCACCCACTTTTCATATAAGTTTGCTAGACACCCCCCACACCACCACATCAGTATAAATTCCTTTCACTCTACCAATACTAGAGTGTTGGAGTATCTTTTATATTCTCATTAAAATGATAAAGTTTCAAACCAGAAAAACTTTAAAATTTTTATTAAGTTTAAAAAATTCTTCGTCCTCCAACAAAACTGCCACAACCTATGGAAGGACCTCACTTAATTATACCAATGATGGTGGTGACTGTTTCTCTAGTGTTATCAGTATTAGTGTCCCTCAGCAGAATGTTTCAAGGAAAACACCCCAAGGGACTACTCATCAACCACCAACACAAGATCACACTTACGCTAATCCTCATTTTGAACCAAATGCCCAACTTTTTAACATAAACTACTGCCACCAATGCTGTTTGTAGTAAAACTCACAGAGAATTGGAAGATCAAAACAAATTTTGGCAAATGAGTCATATATTCAGGCAACTGCACCCTGTTATCAAGTGTGCCTTAAGGCCAACCCCAACTTAGACCTAACCTCCACCAAGAATGGCAGGCACAGCTGCCCCATAAAATCCAAGTAGCCTCTTTTTCTCACGAAGGGCGAGGGTAAGTCTAAAGCCAATCCTGTAAAACTCACAGCTCCTGCCATGATTTTGACAGGGGCATGCACCCATTGAGGTCAAAAAAGATCTCAAGCCACATGGTCCTACCTCCCACCAAGATCTCTGACCTAGGTCTTATCCTAGATGAGAGATGGGTGGCTGCTGCACCAACAGCTTGCCATGTATCTTCCCCCATTCTATTTCCCATCCCAAGCCTACCCTGATTTCATAATCTGCTGAGCTTTACATAGGAAGAATCATACAACTCTGTGCAGACTTGAAGAATTTTAGGAAGCCCTAAATTATGATCTCCCTTCCCTCTCTCCAACAGGTTGCTTGATCAGGAGCCATTGCAACTATAAAAATTTGACACCTGGTTGACCCCAGTCGAAAATAAATTTTGTGGTAAGCTATAATTGGGGGAAACGGTTAAAGGAAAAGGTCAGAAATGGGGATCAAATCCGTCATTAGATTCCAAAATTGTAAAAAAAAATATGGACCTTCAAAACCTAACAAAACAACCTGAGAATAGTGTGGGGATCTCAGCTGAAGTTGTGATATGGAAAATCAATGAGGCAAAAAATCTTGTCAATATCAAATTCAGAATTAGCATTTAAACCCAAAGTTGAAGCTTAGTATTACCCCTTAGCACCATAATATATCCAATACCCTGCTAATGGTAGGGTATAGGGTTAATTGTTTATTTTATCCCAATTAGAACATAATTCTCACAGTTCCATTCTCTTTTTATTAAATATTTATGAAATTCATTAGAGTGCTAAAAGAATAAGATAAAGGAAGAAAAATCTGTTCAACATGTTGAGTGAAGCAGCTTGACAAAAAGTTCAGCCCACACCCTCTTCATCTTCTTAACGCCTAAAACACACCCCTACTTTCCACCTTCCCTGAATCAAACTCCAGGATAGGGTGTCACTAACAGCCCTGATTTATTGTTGGGGGTTTCCAAACACCCACATCCACAGCCAAGTTTTCTCTTAGCTCACCCTCAGCTACCAAATCCTTAAAGTAGTGGTTAGAATTGGATTAATGTCATCAATTAGTTGCTTA
>JAKSZP010019039.1:0-46081 GCA_022478985.1 Massospora cicadina
AATTCTTCATATTCAACAGTTGTAAGGTTTTGGGATGACTTTTTGCCAAATCAAGCCGGATAAAATATGACCAGCGACTGAGGAACTTCTATCAGTTTTTTGTGATTGATCAATGGGCCCCTGTAGTGAGCACAACTGTTATAAATTTAGGGGATCTTTGTGATATGCTGCAAGGGATTTTGCACAGGGTTTGGCCCACTGAGCAATAGGACCAACAATATGATAATCTTTGCCTATAAACCACAGAATAAACTAATTAAAAAAATATGGAGCACTTGCTCCCACTATATTCTTTTTTATTTAATAATAACTACAGTGGATCCTCGCTGTTCCACTCACTCTAAACTATTAACAACCTCCTTCTCTCAATCGCCCATCTCGCTTATATACAGCAGCTTCAGATAATACTGCTTTCATGGCTTAGTGATTCAATTCAACGTATCTCATTGGTTCCATCAATTCTTCATTTGTTAATTTCATGATCACCTAATTTGAGGTGATTTCCCAACAACCTAATATCGCCTCATTTCAAAGTTTTAAATAATCATACTCATATCAAACTTGGCAGATTCCATCCATTCCGCCATATTTTGTTAGGGCTTATCGTTAAGTCATATCAGAATTGCAATACCACCAAACATTGAAAACCCAAAATTGGGGTCAACCAATATAAATTTACTTGACATAGGAATTATCCCTAGCAACTGTGAAAATCTGAGGATTGCTCGCTGTTTATTATCCTGCACATCTATTTGGGTAAAAATTCTGATGATTGATCCTTGATAGTGCCTGAAGTTTATGGTATTCAGACCGTTCAAAAACTCACTAGTCTACTATATTTATCTCGATTCTTATGGCCAATTTTGGGTGTAATTTTCCCTTCATGTTTGGGAACTTCTTACTATGAAGGTAGTTATACAAGCTGTGGATTAGGCGCGTTCAGCTTATCAACACTTTCTCCAAAGAAAGGATTCAATTAGAAAAGCAGGAAAGAGGTGAAATAAATATAACTTTTATTATAAGCTATTTATCAGATAATCAGTCATTAGGCTAGGCGCCCCTTATTTATACCTCTAGGGCATCTCCTGGCCACATTCAAGCACAAAATATCAACAAATATTTTACTACCTCAGTTCAGCCCTTGAACTGATATGGCTGAAATTCTTTTCTTAGGTTTATTGGTGGCAAAATACTCTCAAAATTAGAAAGATTTCAGGTACAAAAAGTGCAATAAAAACATGCAAAATTGTCCTAAGATCTTCCAGATTTCAGTTTCGTCATACTGCTGATGATATACACCTTCTGTGAAATTTTGGCATCAATTGAAGAAAATGACACACCCCTAATCAGGATGTCAGCAAGTCTCTCCTTCATTAGAACTAGGCAACTCCCTTTTGGGCAGTCCATGTGCAAATGCTATCAAGCCAATTATGTGGATCAACATATGAATTTTGCCCTAGGGCAGAAATTGATTATGTTTTATGTTCGTCTGAACTTTATGGTATTTTCAGATGTTAACTTCAGGTTGGTCCCAAACAATTTTATATACAAGTACGTTGATTGTGTTCCCAATAATCAGAACCAATTGCTGAGATTTGATGCATAGGAAATCAGCTATAATATGCAAGCATATTTGGGCTGAGCGCTTTACTAAATTACTTGATCAAATTGACATTGAAATGTTCAGCCTGAATTATATGAAGCATTAGGCTTTGAGGTGAGAATATAGGGGTTAGCTCAAGTGTTGAAAGGGTAATTGGCCCAATATGATAGTTGTTGAAAGGTTTATTTTTGAGTCAACTACCAGAAACTGAAAGCAACCCATGGTAATTTAAACGGCTGGAAAGGTGGGCAAAAATCCCAACACATCTCCCTATTGCCTAGATTTCCAGAGAGAATAGGATCAGGACAGGAGAATATCTCCTTTGACACCAGGTCAAGTACCTCTTGGTTTCTAGAGGAGCACAGTCAATCTGCACTCAACGCTTCTCATAATGACCTTTGGTTTGCGGTTATCTTTCTCTTCCTCTTTTCTACTGCCTCCTCAGAGTGCAGTCCCCATGACCCTCTGTCATGCTGGGCTGATCAATTTACTCATGATAATACTAGTCCTGGGTTCCAGTTTCCCCCCAGCCAGGGCATAAGGCCCACTGTCATATTCAGAATCCTTGGTCCAGAGTCCTTGATTTACTAGTATTCCTCTTTGTCCTTGACAGGAGATTACTGCCATCAATGTTTGTCTCATGGCACAAGTATGAAGGCAATAAATATGCACTCTTGTTTTTTCTCTTAATAACTTCTTTTGCTCATATCATTTTTAATTCTTCTCTGAAGAGCTTATCTCATTAATTTTGAGATTAATTTTTCCTAAATCTAAGCTTAATTGACACTAAAGTGCATAATGTTGAGTATTATAAAAAGTCTGACACCCCCCTCTCATCCAACTCATATACTTAGTTTGGAATCTCAGTACCAGCACTTGCTCGACAGTATGTCTGGTTAAGATGTTTGGCTCTTTCAATTGATGAGCCAATCTTTGTGATTAAATTTCTTCTATGGTCCCCCTAGGAATCATACTCCCAGTCATATACACGTAGCCAGTCCTTCCACAGAACTACCAGAAATGGTATTCAACCCTGTTGAAACCAGATTATCAATTGTTCAAAAAACTCATGTTCAATTCTCCCTCTTTCATCGTTTCCCAAATTAGTTTTGATACTCTCCTGGATATGGCTCTATTTGCAGATGATCCTAAAATCATTATTAAACCTCCTGAAGCAATGCCTTATGCTGTTGATTGATTGTTCCTTTCCAGATCTGATTTGCTTCTGGAGTTCCTTTTCCAACTTGGCCAATTTTACAAACCAGCTGTTTTTTCAACAAAACTAGCCATCAGTAACTGTAAAAATTTTGAACTCCCATATGAGGAATTAAGAATTTGAGTGACTGAAATTCTGTTCATAGCTCTGAACCCCTCCAATCTCGAAAAAATCCTAGATTGAGATGTTGCAGCCTAAGTCCTTTGTTTTCCACCCAAGTTCTTTGAAGTTGGTCCACAAAACTTCTAGCCTCTCCCAGATTCTATCACTCATTCTGCTTTCAAATTCAAGAAGCTCATAGTTATCGTCTGCAGGATTCCATCTGCTCCCTGTATGTCTATCTCATTTCTGGAGCATCCCATTGGTACCTTCCCCTGATGGCTTTGATTGGGGCATGATTTGGAAATCCCCGCCTAGTATTCCTTGCACTATGCTAGCTCATATATCCAATGTTTTTTATGAAAATTGTCAGCAAGCACTCAAGACCAATATTCTGGCTCCAGTGCCATATTGGGATTACTTGGGGTATACACCGACTGCCTCTTCTTGTTCTGTTGCTTCCCATTTCAATCTGGGATATTGCATCTGGCAAGTGCTGATATTTTCATCTCTCTTCCCATCATTGCGTTCTCACAGGGATCATCCTCCACCCAACAAACTTGGCTTTGAGTAAGTCTAGCTCTTGCTAGCATCCAATCTCACATATATTTCAATTTTTCATTCACCTCTACTGTGATACATCCTCCCTCCCCCAAGAGGCGACATAGGTGGAATCATCCCTGAGTTGTGGATAACCAATAAAAAATTATAAAAGTATATCTTTTTTGTGAATTTCTAATGGGTCTTTTTCCGCAATATTTTTATTAATCTTTTATAATTTTCTTCTTTTATATATGACATGACCTTCACTTGGTTCAGCAGTCCATTTTTTTATTATTCCCCCAAACTGATTCCAAGATATTCTTTGACCTACCAGTTTTCTATGGCTCAGAGGTCTTACTTTTAAGACTTAACCATTTATTTTAGTTCTGCAGTCCCTTTTTAGGATTTAAACGAATTATCAGGACATAACCATCTTAATGGTTCAGTGGCACTTTGGGAACACTCTTTTTATCATTTTTTCTTCAATGAGCTGCTTTAAATATTTAGCATGGACTTTATTTACAATCCTTCCATCCAAGAAGTTCTTGATGGAATAAGCATCCGTGTCCATCTTGGCAATAATCCTAAAATGGACCTAACCAAAATTTGTTCTAGCTTGTTTCATCTCTCAATTCCCATGCATATCGCAATAGTCAATTTTTTAGCCTACTTGTTATTCTGATAATGCTGGTCAGTTTTTATTGTCTGTAATTTTTGCCTTGATCCTTTTCTTCAAGGTTGTATTTAATGCTTGCAATTGCATCTTGCTCAGGATATTTGACAAGCAGATCAGGTACTGTCAGCACTCATCCCTGATGTTGGTTCAACCACTATATATATAATTTGCAGTAACGTGACCTTCTTTCCATATAGTAATTTGAAAGGCGTTTTTCTTATTTTCATATGATGACTTATATTATATGCAAACGTCACTGAACTAAGTTACATCCCCCATGTGGAAGTTCATCCTGCAACCAGCTTCCTCAGCGTTGTGGCCAGCGTTTCATTGACCTGTTCTACCAGTCCATTCATCTCTGTCCGGTAAGGTACTGACATGACTCCTTGGATTCCCATTATCTCATTCAATCTCAAGATTACATGAAACATAAAATTTGTTTCATTGTTGCTTAACAAGAATTCCAGGCATCCATGACGCTATACTACTTGATCCAAGATAAACCTTGTAGCCTTGTAGCGTCCACTTTTTTCAGGGCCTTCATCTTGACCCATATAGTCAGATGGTTGATCGAAACTATAATGTATTTGATAAACCCCATACCTATGTTGATGGTCCCATCCTGGTGATGGACACCATATGCCAGGCAAATCCAGGGCATACCAGTCAATATCTGGTCATGTTCTTGTGAGGCTTGTGCAACTGACACTCCACAAAGTAAGCCAAATATACGCTACATCATAGTTGATGGATTCCCAGTAATAGTACTGGAAAATGTGATCAGTCATCTTCTTCAGGCCTCTATGACTGATAACCTTAGTGCAGCTTTAACGATTGCCTCTCGTTCTGATAGCCTTGGGAATAGTAATCATTTTCAGCCAATCATCTTGAAAACTTGTTTATCCCTGGTCTTAGTGTTTTTCATCACTTTCCAAAGCGCACCTTAGATTTATTGGAGTTTGTTCCTGATAACTCCTTCGATCATTCTAGGAATAGCTCATCCAATTTCTGGTATACCATTTGTACCATTGGTAACCTCGATAAGCCATCCACATTCTGATGAGAAGCTCCCACTCATTTGACTATCTCATAATTGTAAGCCTGTAGCTTCAATGCCCATTGGTCCTGTCATCCTTCTGCTTCTCTTAAATTGTGCAGCCAATGCAGCGAGGAGTGGTCTGTCACCACTTTAAAGTGCATTCTGTGAATATACACCCAAAACTGTTTACATGTGTACATTACCGCAAGGCATTCATGCTCAGTAATAGTGTAATTCAATTCAGCTGCTGATAGCGTCCAGCTCACATACACTACTAGACGTTCTTCCCTAAGTTCATCTACTTGGCTCAGTATGGCACCAATTGCCATTAACAAAGCATCAGTTTGTACTATAAATTCCTAAACAGAATTTGGATATTTAAAAATAGGAGAATCTATCATATAATGATGTAACTCATCAAAATAACTTTGGTTCTCTTCATTCCAAACAAATCTTTTTTGGATCTTTCAGCAAATTAAAGAGGGGCTCAGAAATTCTTGTGAAATCCCGTATGAAACTTTAATAGTATCTGACTATTCCAAGGAACACTTGGATATCTTGGACATTTTTTTGGAATGGCCATTTGCTCTATGGCCTCAGTTTTCTGAGCTTGTGGCTGCAGTCCACTAGAGTTGATAACAAATACCAGGTATTCCGACTCTTTCTTAAGGAAGTGGCACTTCATTGGCTTGATCGTCAGGTTAGCTGTGGACAGCCTCTTGAAGACTTCTTCCAAGTGGTGTAAATAATCAGTAAATGTCCTACTGAACAAATTTAAATCGTTCAAGTACATAAGGACGCATGAAAACTTCAGGTCATTTAAGATGGCGCCCATGGCCCTATGAAACGTTGCAGGCGCAATACATAGACCTTGGGGCATCATCGTTGGTTAGTACAACCCCTACATAGTGATGATTGCAAATTTCTCCTGGTCTTCCTTTGGAAAATCAATTATATAATATCCAGATATCAGATCCATCATGGAGAAGTACTTAGCTTATCCCATTTGATCTAACATATTATTGATTCATAGTAAAGGATACAAATCTTTCTTTGTTAACTTATTCAGCTTCCAATAATTGATCACCACCCAATTAGAGCTGTCCTTATTCTTCATTATCAGGATAAGGCTCACCTAGGGACCTGACGACGGAACTAGAAGACCATGCTTCACTAGTTTACTAATCTCCTCTTCCACTACTGCTTTGGCTATCTTTGACCATCAAATTAGTCTCATCTTTATTGAAAATTTTCCCTGGTGTCAACTTTGTGGATAAAATTTTTACACATCCCAAATAATGGTTGTCTTGGGAAAATACTTCCCAAAACTTGTCAAAATAAGTTGAGCAATTCTTCCTGCTGTCAGTCCATCAGATCAAAGAGTTGCTCTTAATTGACCAATAGATTGATGCCCTCAGCAACTCATGCCAGAAATCCCATCTTGGTAAGGTCCCAAAATCATGGACCAATAACATCAATATACATATTTCCTTTTTATATAAATATTTTTTGTATATTTCTTTTGCAATGAGACTTAACCTACAATTAGGTTCAGAGTTCCCTCTTTTCACCTTCATCCAAATCGACTCTGAGGTATACTTTGACCTATTAATTTTCATGGTTCAAAATCTTATCCTCTTTTTTTTAGTACTAGATGGTACAAAATCTTATCCTCTTAAGGTTTAACCATCTATTTTGTTTGGTGGTCCTCTTTTAAGACTTGACCAAAAAATCAGAACATAACCATTTTTTTAATAGTTCAGTCGTCCTTTGGGAAAATTGCAATTATTTTCTTTTAAATGCAATACTTTTAGTTTTTTAGTATTGACCTTATTCACTATATGACCAGCAGCGCTGTTTCTTCACGTATAGGCAACACTTGCCAACTTTGGTTATACTCATAATGTTTTCATTCAATGAACCTTCAAATCTGACTTGTCATTCATCTTACAGGTCCTAATTTTATTTTATTTCAGCAACTGATACTTGAGTCTTTGTATCTCACAAAATTGTGAATTCCTCATTAATTGGCAGTTCCATTCAATTGCTCTTATCGTTTTTCTCTTAGAAACACTTTTTGGCATTCGTTGCCATCCAAAAAATTGAAGTAAATCACCTGATGGCTCTGGAAACGGTCCCCTAATCACACTGATTGATATAGTAAAGTTAACTTCATCCAATTTTTTCTTGAATTGATAATCCTCATCTTCTGCATTTTCTTCTTCATTGATTGAATAATATTGGGTCAAACAATTCCCTCTACTATCTTGGATCAATAATTTCCCTTTTTGACCTCATTCTCATTATGGGTATTAAAATCTGATACTCTGAATTGATTGATTTCCATTTTAATCTCATCCAATGTCTTAATAGTGTCTCATCTAAACACCTCACTCCTTGGGACTAAATCAAGTGGACCCAATTTCAACCCAAGTTGGCCCTGCTGATAATCTTCATCTTATGTAGATGTCTGGTAGAAGAGGTTCTCTTACAGCACTAGACAGTTCCATATATAGGCTTAAAGTCCTTTTTACAAATCTTAAGCATCTTCTTTGGCATCATTTGCCATATAGGGGTCAAAATTACATTTCCAGCTCTTCAGTTCTTTGATTTGCTTCACTAGTTGCTCCACATCTGATCTGAGTGAAAGCATTTATATGAGATACACTTCACATTCCATATTTAAGAATAAAACATCTTGAACTAGATCTAAATTTTTCTTTTTCAATGATGTTACTTTTCCAACTAGCTCATTGCCAAAATTGTAAACTTCTTCTAGTCCTTCCTTATATTATCTTTATTGGCTTATCTTACTCAAATAATCCCTGTATGAGCACAGATTGTTAAATTTAGTTTAACTATTGGCCTGGTAGTGATCACCAATTATTAAAATAATAAGGGCTTTCACTGATCGTTAAAGACTGATAATCTCTAATTGTTTAACTGCACAGGTTCAGTATGTGCAGGGTTTGTGTTGTCTGTTAGTATATGATATCAGATTGATAATAGTATTAAGACTATTATTAATAGTTGGATAGATTACACTCTAATTTAATGCTCAATCTGTATTTCTCCACGAAATACTATTGATGTTATCAGCATAGACTTATACCCTTATCCGCCTAACTTAATCACACTCAGATACCTAATTTACAGTCAAGCCTCTGGTCTTGCAGATTCTACAGCGATTCCCATCTAAGCTCAGCTTGTCTTTTAAGGATCCTCAATCCTTATTCTTTTACTACTAAAGAGTCCTCAATTAAAGCACACAAGCAATAATTTCCTGAAGATGAATAGAATTAAAACCAATATTGAATTCTGATAAAAATGACTCTTTATTTTCTTAAATTATCAGGGAAATTTATAGAGGAAATCAGCGCCCAACCCTCAGTTGGCACCTCAGCCATAAAAAGCAGCCGTTGCCATTGAACTTCCCTTTGTTTTCTCACCTGCAATGGTCTTCTCCATCTGGTTAGGATTCCTTCAAAGGGCATCCACGAGACCTAAAATGAAAAGAGTCATAAAACGTGTCCTTAACATTTCCCAATTGGACCCAGAAACCAACCATATTTGGCAAGCGACCTGCTTAGGTAATGAGACTTATTACCCATTATGGTAGGTCACAAACCAACTGATTAATTCACTAGTTGCAGGCTGCATTACTCACCTCACAATTTGCTCCTTAAATTCCCAATCAGTTATGGATAAAACATGACCAATCCTAATCAGTACACATGATAGTTAATCATTGATCAATTATTAAATGCACCCATTTCGTTGTCAACTAAGCTCAATGAGATATTAAGCACTCACCTTACTGATCCCCGATAGATCCTATCATGGCAAATTAACCCAAAATCCCCCAAACATTATTAACCCAAAATTGAGGTTAACCAATATACAATTCACTCGCCATAGGAAATTATCCCTAGTGACCCATGGTAATCTAGAAGGCTTGAAAGGTGGGCAAAAATCCCAACAAGTTTTTTAAAGTCGCTGTCAACATAAAAAATTCTGTTTATTTGAGTATAAAACCTATACCTTCAAAATATGACGCCTAAGCGCTGATTCTAACATGATGGTGCACACTACAGGGGGCACTCTCTAGTTCCCTGTAGTACAATATATTTCGTTTATGGAGACCAGTAGTTCCTAAGAAGGAATCCTTTCAACAGAAGTAGTACAATTGGTGGAATTTGAGAAGGTCACTCCTGTGTTCCAGAAAATTAGCCTGATGATGTTCACAAAGTATGTGCGGCTTTAAACGCTCACGTTGGCCATTTGTCAGATATTATACTTGGCCATGACTGTCAAGTTGAAGATTTAGCTAATTTAACCAAAGTACACAAAAGCCACCTTGAGAGCTTTGATGCGGATATGACTTGAGCTGTTCACTCCAATATAGATTTGTATTAATTCTTTAAGGCCTTAGAACTTGAAGTAAAAACTTAGGGCCAGAAAGTTAGGTCCCTAGTGAATGATAACATCAATATGAAAGCGAAAATCTGTCCTCCAAACAGAAGGTTGAGTATATGGAAGTTTTGTTAAGTGGAACGTCACTGTGTTAATACCATGTGGAACTACCTTAAAATACAATCAGCCATTCAAGCTGCTAGTGTAAATAATGACAAACTGGAACCTTTTCCATTGGATGCAAACATTAAAGGTGATGAGGCATTAAGAACGTCAGATTTGCCCATGGTCTTGACCTACGCTCTGGGTATTGGAGCCTCATCTAGGCCAGATTGGCTGGTGACTCCTTATCCTGGACTGTCTGATTCAAATAATTGCGAAACTCCAGTTCAAGCTGCATTTAGTCCTGATTTTGTCTCAACGCCTACTCTACTAGGCGCTTCTACTTGAACTTCTCCAGCAGTTCATGGCTGGTTCATTCCTACATCTCAGCTTTGCTCCACAGGAAGTTAATTAGGAATAAACCAGTACCTTTGGTCTTATCCACATGAACCTCCTGTTCATGTGAATTCTAGCTTATTAATGAAGTTTGACAAAAAGGTAAACATACATATTTTATCAGTCTCTTTGAGAATAGCATGGCTGGGGTGTCCAAGGACACTAAGTTGGAGACTGTCATGGATTTTCTGGACACAGAGAGCCAGAAGTTAGTGATGCCTAAGTTATAGAAGATTGACTTTACCTACTTCAACGCTAAAGATCTTCTCATTTAGGAATATGGTGGATCAGAACAGATGACCACCCACAAAACTGAATTCTTTAACATTTTTTTGGAAAAATGAAACAGTAAAAGACTTTATGACTTGATATTATTTGGAAGCCCAAACATGTGAAGGGGCTAACGTGATTAATGACTTTGATTCTCAAATTGCTCTCCTCCATGCCTGTGAGCCTTACCAAAATTGATATTGGGTTATGATTCCTGTTCTTATTGAGGAAAAGACATTATTCAAATGGTAAATTTAACTCTGGCGGCGCGCCATCAATTTTGGGGCACCTAACAAGAGTTATCATGAGCCACATAAACTGCGGCCTCAGGCCATTTCACTGAGAAAAGAATTACCTCTCTCCGCATTATGATCCTCATTCAGAAAAATTAGATCATAGTCATATTATGTGTAACTATTACAGAAAATTGGGCCACTATGCCAATCACTGCCCTAAGTTAAGTGTGAAACATGAGTTCATGCTGTGCAGCCAATGGACAAGGTGGGAATTCACAGGGTGGAGTTTAAATGGATATTTTATACTTCCTCCTTCTCTACCAAAATCCCAAGAAAAAAAGAAATCGCCAAAGCACTCTCCAGTGTAATGGATGAGTGATCCTAATGAGCCGCCTTATAAAGTTTTGGGGCCAAAAATTACTAGTGTAGCTGTTTTCATGCTCTCAATAGAAACATGCCACCAAGTTAGCAAATGCAGTAGTGTTAAAACCTTACGTTCAACAGTCAGAATCATCTGAAAATCCGAAATTTTAAAGAGACTCCCAAGTTGACTGGGGTCCAAGTGGCGGTACCCATTGTTGCGTTGAAGGAGTTCAGCCCCCAATTTTTTAAGGAGGTAAATTATTTGGGTTAAGTGGACCAAGTGGATGCCCTTGCAATAAACCCTTCTAATATTATTTTTTTGAGTTTACCTATTTTTATATAACTGTAAATAAGCTCAAGGTCTGAGCTAATATAGAAATTAGGGCACCAATTAATATTGTATCTATTTAATTAGTGAATAGATTAGGGCTTGTTCCAGACATTGACCATCATAAAATCTAATGTACCACTGACCCCCAGACTACAACTTCAGAAAGAGCATAAAGTGCGTTGCCGCTGTGATTTAGTACCTTATTATTTTCTTTTCTGAATATTTTATTCTCTAAAATAGAATTACAATTTCTTAATTGGGACCTCATTTTTGAGGAAATATGTAGTCAAAGCTGATTTTGGAGAGAATATCTTAAACATACTAGGACAATCCTACCACTCTAATATAACATGGAAAGGGTGGTTAGCTGAGCAGATAAAACTGCTTCCACCCTAAGTGCAGGTTTTAAGCTCAAAACTTGTACTGGCTAGAAAACTTCTCAGTGTGGTATTTTTGTCCCAAGGTTGACCCACCTCAGCTAATTTTTTTGTCCCAAGGTCGACCCACCTAGAATAAATTTCTAATATAAATGAAAGATGTGGCCTTGTAATCCCCAAAACAGGTGTTTGTTAACATTATATACAAAGATGGTATTGTAACCATTGAATACAAGCAGCTACGTGGCAATACCTGGAGTTTACTGACACATATTATAGAATCAAAGGGCATTTCTGTTTGTAATATTTATAATTTAACCATTCTGGTGTGGCATCAAACTATAATGGGGACTGAGGTTTTCTTAACCCTTCCCTTGGGTTATATAGTGAGATTGTCACCCTGTTTAATTGCTCCATGTTGGAGCCAGCCGCGTCACCCAGTTTTATTTTTCCAGAAAATGGTGAAATTCAAGTGCTTTAGCTAACCTGTTCCCCTTATCCTATAAAAGTCAAGTGACACCAAGTAGTCGAGTTCATTCATATTTTACTTATAGAAGAGGTTATAAATATCCATGAGGTTGATTATCTATAAGAACTTAGGGCTGAAGGCTGGTGTATGTCAAACTTTCTGTTTGCTGATTCCACAAGAGCGCCTCACAGGGTTGAAAGAGGACAAAAAGAACTAAGCGTTAGCCTTATAAGACAAGTACAGCAGTACCTTTATAGAATAACTATGAATTGGGGTGTGCACAAGATGTGCTGCACCAGCTTAATACTGGTAACCATTCACTAATTCGCCTTTATCATATTAGGCATTTTAAAAATGCAGAAAAAGTGGTAAACACTGAAATTAATCTCTAGTAAGCAGGGGATGGTAGTACCCTCTAAGAGTCCCTGGGCTGCCCCTGTTTTTGATATTAAGAAGAAAGATGGGTCAAATTGAGTGGTAATAGATAACAAAAAGTTAAAAAATATTGTCATGAAGGATTCACACTGGCTACCACATATTGATGATGCACTGGAACACTTAGGCGGCGCTCAATACTATTCCACTATAGAATCAATCTCTAAAAAACGATGGATTAATCTGCTGAAGGAACAGTAGAAGTGTGTTATGATCACCGCCCAGGATTTATATCTATCCCATTCAGATGCTTCAAGGGCTGTGCAACGCCCCAGCAATCTTCCAACGGGCTATAGATAGCATATTGGGGGATTTAAAAAGTCTCCTGTGCGTCGGTGTATTTGGAGAATATTAGTGTTTTACAGAACGTTTATGGACCATCTGAAAGATTTAGTAAAAGTTTTCCGCCAGTTGGCACAAGCCAATTTGCAAATCAAACCTCATAAGTGCAATTTCTTTATAAACAACTTGAATATTTGGGGTTTGTAATCAACAAACAAGGTTTAAGGCCCAAGCTGGATAAGATTGAGGCTATTAAAAAATGCTTTGCCCAAGAAGAAAGCAAAATATTCAGGTATTTTTGGGGATGATTGACTAATATTGCCAGTTCAAGAAAAACTTTAAAGAGATAGGTGAACCTTGATTTCACCTTCTCAAGACAGAAGTTTGGTCGACTGGATGGAAGCCTGAAAATTCTCTTTGATTAATTATGACTTTGCTTATCCTAAGCGCAAATATTAATATATCCAAATTTGATAAACCTTTTATTATACAAATGGATGCCTCACTCGCCGCCATAGGGGCGGTGCTATCCTAACTTGATAATGAAGGGGAAGAAAACCCCGTTAAATACTGTGGCCAGACACAGGATATATGAACGTAATTGTACTGTTACTGAGAAAGAGTGTCTAGAGTCATTTATGCATGCAAACAATTTTGCGTCTATATTTACAGAGTGCATTAAACCATGGTAAATGATCATGCCTCATTACGTTGGCTACAGAATCTTAAATAGCCAAAAGGACACTTAGCCTACTGGTCCTTAAAGTTACAGGCATATGATTTTGAAATTCAACACTGACCTGAGGTAAAGCAGCAAAACGTGGACATATTGTCAAGGTTGTCTACTGTAACCTTATTGGCTGATAAAAATGATGAGTTATTTACTGTCATGATTCTGATATGACTGAATGATAATCTTAGGACAGCTAGGGCAAATTGGGAAGAACTGCTGAACATGATATCAGTTATAATTATTTGAGTGCCTCAAGATGAGGCGATATTGGGATATAATGGTTTATTATTGGATCGCCTCTAAATAAGCAATAAAGCAATAAGGCGATGTTGACATTTGACAAATACAAATTAAATCGCCTACAATTAGGTCGATAAAGAGCTAAATAATAACAAGCCAAAATTGAGGAGAATTAGCGGAATAAAATTATCCAAACTATGAGAGCAGTATCACCCAAAGCCACTGTATATAAGTGAGATGGGCAATTGAAAGAAGTAAGTTCTTGATAGTAAAGAAAGAGCGAAATGGCAAAAGGTTGCTTTATTTATTAAAATAAATAAAAGAGACATTGATTCAATTGCTCCTATATTTTATTATATTCTAAAGTGTGTTCAAAGGACCAACAATAACCACATTGTCTGTCTGTTGTTCAGTGGGTTCGACCTGTACAAACAATACAGAAGATTCTAACAATACCATCCGATTTTATAACAGTGGTGCTCATTAAAGGGGGCCCATTGATTAATCACTAAATACTCGGAATCTCCAGTCGCTGGCTATGTCTCATAAAGCCTGTGTTGCTGAAGAATCTTCATAGAACACTGCACCAGCTGAGTATGAGGAACTCAAACCCACCTTAGAATTAGTGCTCAAATACTGAATGAACTTCTTCAAGAACCAAATGCCGTCATGCACCAGATTGACAGCAGAATTTAGCCAAATGCAAATTTTGGGACAACAAAACAAGGAACTCACCAACCAGTTGGATGATACTACTGAATGGCTGCAGTGCGCCGAGCAGAAATTGACCAGTGCCTCTCAGTCTTCTCACTGGGATGAGGATGAACAACAAGGGGGCATCATATGAGGAAGCTTTATGATGCTGGCCGGAGCTACTATGCGCAGGATGGTAGTACTGGATACAAATATGAGTCAGAGTGCCAATTTCCTCAAGTAATGGCGGTGCCACCCATGGCAGAAGGCCATGCTACCCCTGAAGCAGCGGACATCCCAACTTCTGCTGGTTCAGCTTCTCATTGGGAAACTGCTTTTTGGATCCTGACCCATTCCTCAGTATGGCCCAAAAAGCTGTAAACTGGATGATGAGGGTAATATCAAAGAACTACCTCCATTTGATCGAAATGGGAATATCCATGGTTTCTTCAAACGGTTTGAATTTGCAGCATAAGGTGCATCTGATAGATGGAAGGCTAAACTGTTGATATCTGTTTTGGATGTCGGGATTTCTGATCAAGTCACCTGTAACCTCCCAAGTAGCTCTGTCACCTATAGGGATGTAAAAGATACCGTGCTTTGCCTGTTTGGGGGTACCTCAAAGATGTCACAGTGGAAAGCGGAATTCTTAATTACTGGATTCCTCCAAAAGGAGACTCTCCTGGAGTTTTCTGATTGATTTACAATGGAAGCTCACGTGATGATTGGGGCAGGGTACTTAGCAGAAGCCAACATGTGCATCACCAAGGCCTCTGAAGTAAAGCCTAACTGAGAGCTTCACAATGTCATTTTGCCACCTCTGGATGATGACGTTCCCCTGCTCAAGATTGTACAGTTTTTGCGTCGCATATCCCCTAACCTTCTGCCACTGCATATGGAACGGAAGACTACCACCTCTACTGTACCCTCTTATTCAGGAGATTACTCTCATCCAACCCACATTCCTCCTAGCAACCCTCAACTTTACTATAACTCTGCGCCTCATCCTCAGCTGAATTATACTCAACAGTTCAATAATTGTCCATGGGCTGGTCATGAAAAACTGTCAGCAACCTAGCTACCAACCAGGACCTAGCTACGCCGAACATCAACAATCATCTTACCAACCTGGGCCTGGTTACACCAAATGACCCCAAACTTTCCGACCTGGACCCTCTTATGACAATCAAGGACGTGACTCTTATGGGGTTAGCTATGAGTGCGGCCGCCCTGGTCACTTGGCAAAATTTTGCCATAACTGCCGTGTGAACTATGTACACCAAGATCAATACTATCAGGGAAAAGATGGAGCGAAGTAGAGACAGGACCCATTACCTCCTCAATTTTAACCCAAAACGTCCCTGAATCAATAGTAGTATATCCTGCAGAAGTCCCTTAGTATGATGATGGAATCTTATATCAGCATCTGGTTGGAGGGGTGAATGTGCTGACACAAACACAATTCATGGACATGGCGGAAGCAGGCTCCCAGGAGCAACTAAAGCCTTATGCTTGTCGAATGTTAGATCACCTTTCTATAGATGAACCAGATCCATTAGATGATGCAATTCTCTTAAAAGGGGTAAACTCGGCCCTCCATGTGGATGCTATTGTTAAAGAATACCCTAAAATGGGGAAGGGTAATATGAGCTTCCTTGTAAAAAGAAATCTGTTAAATGCCCATGTCTTAAAAAAATCATATGCATCTTACTCTGAGTGTACTTACTGTGACACTGTCATAGCAAAACCCGAGTTTGTGTGATAATTGATATGGGTGCCCCAATCAACATAGTGTCCCAAAGTTGGTGTCAAAGTTGGAATTAAATCCTGACATGGACATCATATGGTGTACGGGACTGCAGGCGTGGAAAGCATAGTCTCTGAAGGAGCGTACAGCGCGCTACCCTTGAAGTTTGGGTTGATTGTCATTGTAGCCCCAGCTATAGTGGTACCAAACAATAACTATGACCTGTTAATTGGAACCACTTTTATGCGCCACTTTGGGGCTGTTGTTGATATGACAGCGGAGACATTAAAAAACTCTGGGGCAGCAGATCCCAATCTACTTCACTTTTAGTGGAATGTTAAAGGATCTGGTACACATGAGTCACATTAACCTTGCATATGGTGATGGGTTGGTTTCAGTTTGCTATCATCGAATAAAGAGCAAGACTTGACCCCTTACCCAGCAGATATTTGAATATCAAGGGATACCTCTCCGAGCTGCCGGGCCCATATCTATTCCTTCTGGACATCAAGTTTTAGTGAACACTGAGTTAGAGGTGAAAGTGCCTGTTGGGTTATGTGGGGAAGTTATTGGGCTCTATAATCAAACTTGGTTTGAGCCTCATGTGGCTCCAGAGATTATACTTCCAGGCCATGGAGAGATTAAGGTTTTGTTATCAAACCTCCATAACGAACCAGTGCAAATCCGCCATCAGCAAATAATAGCATATTTACATTTGACTCCATTAGAAGAGGTCCTTCAGGTTTATGATTTTGGGTCGTTGGACGAATTTGGTCTACCAGTTGAGGCACCAGCTGGCGTAATGACGGTGGTACTACGGAATAATCTAATAGGGCTATCAGAAGAACAAAAAGACCAAGCAACAGCTTTATTGAAGAAGTACATGAGGATTTTTACTTTTAATGATCATGACTTAGGGTGTGCTTGGGGGGTGGTCCACCGAGTAGACACAGGAGATCGCCCCCTATAAGGTCTTGGCTGATCCGCCAATTGAGGGCAGTGGAAGATATTGTCACTAATGAAATTGACAAGTTGCTGGAGCAAGGGATACTCAAACCATCCAAGGGTCCATGGGCTTCGCCCGTTCTGATTTTAAAAAAGAAGGATGGCACTAATCATGTAGTAATAGACTACTGAAAGCTCAACAGTATTACAAAAAAGAACTTTACCCTTTGCCAAGGATCGATGATGACTTGGATTGGTTAGGGGGAGCCAGTTATTTTTCATCAATAGACTTTATATCAGATTACTGTAAAATTGAGCTACCCGCGGTGGAACAGGAAAAGTGTGCCATAACCACCTGCAAAGGACTTTTTCAACTGACTCAGATGCCTCAAGAGCTGTGTAATGCCCTAGCACGTTTCAACGTTCCATCTACACTATTCTTGTTGACCTGAAGCTTTCATGCGTCCTTGTATATCTCAATGATATTAACGTTTTCTCTCAAACCTTTTTGGAGCACCTCAATTATTTAAAAAGTAGTATTCCGCCAGATTTCTGAGGCAAACATCAAAATTAAGCCTCAAAAATTTAACTTGATCAAAGATCAGTTGGAATACCTGGGGTTTGTGGTAGACTCTAAGGGGCTGAAAACACAGCCGGCTAAGGTGGAGGCCATCTGTGAAATGACTACGCCTAATAGTAAACGTGAGATACAGGTATTTTTGGGAATAGTTGTTTACTACCGGTGGTTTATCCCTAACTTTAGCTGTATTGGGGGCCACTATTCGAGTTGTTATAAAAGGAGGCAGTGTTCAAATGTTCAGAACGTTGTTAATACACTTTTGATGCACATCATACGGCGCTGACCAGTGAACCAGTTTTACACTATCCAAACTTTGATAGATAGTTTATTATTCAGATGGATGCATCCCTTTCCGCTGTTGGGTAGTACTTTCTCAGAAAGACAATGAGAGAGAGGAGCATCCTGTAGCATACTGTAGTCAAAGTCTGAACTGCCATGAGCGTAATTATACTTTTACCAAGCTTGAGTGCTTGGTGGTGATCTATGCATATAAGAAATTCAGAGTCTACTTATATGGGGTAAAGGATAAAGTTGTAACAGATCATGCGTCATTACACTGATTGCAGAACTTCAAAGAACCTGAAGGCCGTTTGGATCGATGGGCTCTTAAGCTGCAGGCTTATGACTTTAAGATCCTTCACCGCCCAGGAGTAAAGCATCATAACGCAAACTGTTTATCTCGACTACTGACTGTTGCCATGACAGCGGACCTCAGTGACGTGATGTACAATAAGTTTCTCAGCGGAAAATATGACAATGAACTGCCCCAAGTGATTAAAGCGTTGAATAATATGCAAACAAATACTTTCCAATGAAATGGGTAACTGTACAAGCGGATTAACAAATCTACAGTGAATTTTATGTGAACCTCAGCATGGCCAGAAATAATTATGAGCGCCCACAAGGCAGTCAGACATGGTGGGGTGCACAAGACAATGGTGTTGTTGTACCCTCAGTACTATTGTTAAAGCATGAACTTTGATGTGCTCAAAACCATCTCTTGTTGCCATCAGTGCCAAGTGGAGAAGTCATTCTGCCATAAGACTTTTTATTGGGTAGTAAAACCACATTTTGCTTGGCATACGGTTTCCCTTGATGTCATTGGTCCCTTGCCAACAGGAGCTAACCGGTGTAAGTACATTCTAGTGGCTATCAACCACTTGACCCATTGGGCTGAAGTGCAGCTGATATGGGATTTGGAGGCAGTCACAGTGGCCAAGTTCATAATGGAATTAATTATTCAGTGGCATGCTGCTCTCAGTTCATTCTCACTGATAATGGAACCAACTTCACCTTGCACATTCTCCCCAAACTGAATGAGCTTATGGGTATCCACGGGGTTCTGATGACTCCATATCACCCTGAGTCCAATGGAATGATTGAATTGGTTTTTGGGACTTTTGTGAACATACTACAAAAATTAGTAACAGATTTACTATTGATGTGGTTTTTTCCCTTTCCACTGCTATGTTTGCCTATAACATTAGTTACCATTCCTGCATGGGGAAGAGCCCCTTCCAACAATATAGTTAACCTGGCTCTTCCAGAGTTACTTTATTCATGTGTAGAAGACACCAGTGGAATAAAACCCCATCACTATTTGATTAACCTTGTGAACACTCTGATCAAATTGTAAACTGAAGCATAATCCTTCAGGTTAGCCAAGAAGATCAGGAATCAGGCTGCTAATCAGGTACATCATAGTGGGTTGGTGCAGTTCAAAGAAGGCGATATGGTTCTCTTCCATGACAACATGGGTTCTGGCGGAAACACAAGCTGACCAGTATTTGGATTGGTCTATTTGAAGTTATAGAGAAAGCTGGGGTCGATGCTTATACCCTCAAGGACCCTGCAAGTGGTTGGATCATTAACTGAGCACACGCAAAGTTCCTCTGACCATATAAGCAATAGGAGCCTTATTGTCCAGTCAAGGAAGGGGTAATTTCACGATTCTGATATGACTGGACGATAATCTTAGGACAGCTAGGGTGGATTGGGAACAATCTGTTGAACATGATATCATTTATGATCATTCAAGTGCCTCGAGATGAGGTGATATTGGGATATAGCAGGTTGTTATTGGATCGCCTCTAAATAAGGTGATAAGGAAATAAGGTGATGTCAACATTTGACGAATACAAATTAAATCGCCTACAACTAGGACGATAAGGAGCTAAAGAATAACAAGCCAAAATCAAAGAGAATCGGTGGAATAGAATAGTCCAAGCTATGAGAGTGGTATCATCTGAAGCTGCTGTATATAAGTGATATGGGCAATTGAGAGAAGTAAGTTTTTGATAGTAGAGAAAGAGCGGAACAGCAAAAGGTTGCTGTATTTATTAAAAAAAACTCATTGGAGCAATTGCTCCTATATTTAGTATATTGTCAATTGTGTGAAGGACTGATGATCCCCACATCGTCTGTCTGTTGTTCAGTGGCTTTGACCTTTATGAACAATATGTTGGATCCTAACAATACCATCGGATTTTATAACATTTACCAAAATTATTAACCAGCAATATGACAATGAACCTATCACAATTCAACAGAAGTTGGGCCAAATTATACAAAATACTTTTGTAGATAATAGAAGATTAAATAAGGTTTTTGATGGTTAAAACTTATTGTTCCCTAGGCCTACCAAGTGGATGGATTTGATTATTACTGCTCACAAGGCCACAGGCTCTGGTAAATTTTAAAAAACATTTAAACATATATGGACTCAGTACCATTGGCACTCCATGTCATATGACTTCAATGCAGTACTTAACTGTTGTCATGAATGTCAAGCTGAAGCCCCTCTATAGGAAATCCAGATCCTTTAACTGGTAAAATTCAAATTTGCCTGGCACACTTTCTCCATGGACGCCATGGGACCCTTGACCAATGCGCCTAATTAATTTAAATATATTTTTGTGGCTATCAAAAGTTATCAAGTGGGTGGAAGCTCAGGCATTTAGGGACTTAGGGTCCATGACTACTGATAAGTTCATTCTTAAAGATGTTATTTATTAGCACAGTTGCCCAGTTTTTTCTAAAGGATAATGGGACCAATTTTATATCCTAGATGGAGTTGAAGCTCAATCATCTAATGACATCCGTAAAGTATTATTAATCCTTATTACCCAGAAACCAATGGCATTATCAAACGGGTGAATGGTACACTAGTTGGTATTGTACGGAAGTTGTTTACAGGCAAAGCATCAAGCTGGAACTTTTTTTTGCCTTCAGTCATATTTGTTTACAGTATCACTTACTACTCAGCCACAGGGCATTCCCCATTTGTTTTATTACATGGGAGACAGCTCACGTTGCCTCCCCTTTTATATTCATGCATTGCTGAAGAGCAAAAGAGTCCTATTAGATATCTTGAAAGACTTGTCCAGAAGTTAATTTAATTACAAATTTCTGCTTACTAAAACGCTCTGGTGCAGAAGATCAAGGCTAAAGCCTTGGATAAAAAGGACCATCGGAACTTACCTAATTTTGAGGTAGGAGAATTGTTTTATATTATGACAACATGGGTTTAAACGCACAAACTAATGCATTTAAAGAATCTACAAAATCATAGAGAAGATGTCTACTGACGCCTACACTCTAAAGGATCCTACTAAAGAACATCTCATTGATTAAGTGCATGCTAAGTTTTTGAAGAGGCATATCCCGCACTCTAGGCTTCTGGACTCTAGTTCTCAATAACTGATTGGACCCCCACTCATCTTTGTTGCCTGATGTCTAGTCAATTGGGTGGATATGTTGCAAATTGTTGACCAATTATAAATTCATGCATTATTTTGCTAATATCTATACTTTATCAATACTTAGAAACAGATTTTAATGGTATAAGAAGTCTCAAGCACATGGCCCTTGAGTTCATAAGGAGTCACTGAAGTTGTATTAAATTACTTTTGGTACTCTTGTCCTAAAGCCACACAATCATAAATCTGGCGGATTGAAACCCATAACCCCAGTGCAACTTCTATCCCCTTGATCTAGCAATTGCTTTAGCTCTTGGTCTCAGAAAGTTAGATCAACTTCTAAACCTATACCCTTGACCTTTATATTGTCCCTCACACCAGTGTAAGATATTTGGTAGGAGTTGTCTTATTTTGTAAAATTTATTTTTGGAAGGCCAACCAGGAGATGGAAACTTCTGATATGTAACAACAATTGGACACCAAGATATGCGAGAGGCACCCCAGAGAAGCTAAAGCTGCCTCCTGTTGCCAGTGGGAACGCCAATGGAAGGAAGAGGTGTATCATGAGAAGAGGCTTGTGCCACTACTGAGCACATATGTAGGAAAGGGTCTGAGGTAAGGAATCATACAGGAACCAGGACAAAACTAACTGTTTTTGGTAAGATGTCAAAAGCCAAACAACCAGTCTTGGAAGAGGTCCGGAAGATTCAAATGGAAGCAATTTACAGCTTCCTGGAGGCTAGGAGTAGAGCCCTAAATGGTGTCAAGGACAACTGTGTGTATCGTCCACATAGCAATTGCCACAACTAAGGCGTGGAGGGAAGGATGTATGAGGGAAGTCAAGGAAAAGGCAAAGATGTTCTTAGACAGTCTGAAAGTCTGTGTTTGCTCCTGAAAAAGAGACGCTGAACTTCACGCCAGATCGCTTATGAAGGCATACACTCTTCCAAGAAGTGAACAAAGTCCCATATTGGTCACACACAACACCTGAAGAATGATAAGCGTTAGATCTCTCCCCAGTATGGTATACCAGCTTCAGGCAGCGCCACACATGGGAATCAACATGTGGCTGTAAAAGAGGATGGTAGGTGTACTTCCAGATGGCTTTCTGTGTTTCTAGGGAGCATGGGGTGTCCAACATGTCCTGTTACTCCAAGGGGCAATGGTAGGGGGACAACTGGGTACCAAATTGTTCAGAACAGCTTGCCCATGGACTTACTGTTTGAAATGAGGAGTAGGGAGACCCATCTGCAAAGTATGATTTCTGACGCTGATCCTCCATTCTGCGCTCCACATATTAAGGAGAATTCTTTTTTAGTGGGCATGGGTCCCATGAAGACCTGCGGCAGATGAGTGTGAGGCCATATAGGTAAGAAGAGAATTAGGGTGGGTGGGGTTGTAGAGGCTGAGGATGCGGGCAAAATTGGAGCGTGCTTCATGCAAACAATGTTGTGCTGGGAGTGTGGGGTTGGTTACTGAAGTAATTCATGTGACCAGGATCCTGGATGCCTGGGCCACGTAATTTTGCAGGCTCATAACATCACTTTGCTTGGACCAAAGAGGACTTCCAGTCGCATAGGGGGAGGGCGACCTAGCCACCCTTGTATGCGGGCATATAAAGAAGCAAAAAAGGAGGTGAAGAAGGCATGGCATTGGCCACAAATCATACTTTTGACAGGAGAATGGCGTTGGCAAGCACTACTCTACCTGTCAGGCTGGTCTGGTGATCCCGTAGGGATGAAATGTGCTTTGTAACGTTTTAAATTATGTGGTGCTCCATTACTAAAGTGGCATACCCACCAGCCTATAGCCATACTCCCAGGTGGCACACTGGGCCATCAGTGGGTCTTTTTACAAAAGGGAGCACAAGAGGGGAGAATTGGGGTGACCACCTGGGTACACTGAGAAGAGACCAAGCAACTGGATCACTCTTATTGAGGGACGCTGGAGTCCAGTGAGCTCAGTATCTACCAAGGAGAATTGTTTTAGTTTTGGATGCGTTGAGGGCAGCGTTACTGACCCTGAAGTACACCCAGGATAAAGGACTCCAATGCGCATGCATCATGGCTGCTAGACACCCTGACCACACAATTATTCATGAATGAAAGCATCCTAATTAGTGCGTGGCCAAGCATATGGAGACCAGTAGACGTGCATTTACACTGCAGAAAATATGTCAAGGCTGAAGTTGTGTAAAAGTGGGCTCAAAGGGTCCCTTGATGGAGACACCTTTGAGGACAAACCGAATTGGTGAGGAAACCTGGTCCCCACACTGCCATTGTGGCTGATTTGGTAAGAAACATTTCTCAATTAATGAACTGTGGGGGGAGGTGGAACCGGTGAGGGCAGACCCTAAAGTAATCCCAGTTGACCTTATCATATGCTTTTTGTTGGTCTAAGAACACAGGAGCCCCAGTAGCTTGGGATTGGCAGACATTGACCAGGTTTGGATATTGTCCCAGATTGACCTCTTGTTAAAGTAAAATTGCTCAAGGGAGCTTACCTCAGAGGCAATTTCCTCTAGGCGTTTAGCCATTACTTTAGTTAACAACTTAGTATCAGTGTTAGTGAGAGAAATAGGGCGCCAGTTTGCTAGATCTAGCTTATCCTCCTTCTTAAACAACGTTACCATGTAAGCCTCTTGCCCACAGGAGGAGACGTGTCTCTAAGAGACATTTGTTCATTGAGGCTAGCATTAGGGAGGATAGATAATTAAAATATTTTTTGTAATCTTATATGGAATCCTGTCTGGTCAGGTTCTTCCTGTGAAGTGCATTACAAATGGCATACCAGAGTTAATCATGGGGTTATTAAGTTCATGAGATCCATATATCAGTAAATGGTGCAGATTGTGCACTGGCGAGAAAATTGTCAATTTCATTATGATTAACTGGATCAGCACTGTATAACTTAGAGTAATATTTTTGAGCTTCAGTATATACTTCAGCCAGCGTTTCTGTAATGGAATTATCCAAGCGCCTCACCTGTGTGCAGATCAAGTTTTGGCGTGGGGCAGAAAGTTAGTGGAAAAAGTAGGCGGATAATTTTTTTCCTGTGGTGATATTGTTTGTTTTATACTGAGCACAAACAAAATGTTTGTGTTGTCTGGTCAGTGTGTTAAGACTGGAGAATACTTTAGCCCATCTATAACCCCAAGCAGGGATGTACCCTGCCCTGGGTACATTATTCTCCAGGTGGTCCACCTCTGCCAGGGCACATTTAATGACTGCTGAGGCATCCGGAGAGCACCACAACAATATGTGACTTGCTTGAGATATTGCAGCTGCTTCAAATGTTGATCAAGTTGACAGTGGATCAGCATAGAAAGGTGTTTTAAACTCCTATGTCAAAGTGGCTGTTAGATTTTGATGGTTGACTTGAAAATAAAGCCTTCAAAAAAACCATTAATGCTAATAGATTAATCCCATTGATGGTTCCTTTGATCTTTCCCAATTTATCTGCATAACTATATTCATCCCAAAACTGCCTTGATTGTACTTAAATCATCCTGATTATTGTAGCTAATAATAGCTATGATATTATTACTTTATGGACAATTATGAAAACCAATTGGGTGAACTAAGTGAATCTAAAGCACAAACTTTATTTAATTTAGGATTTAATGCAAGTTCAATTAATGAATAATAATTTTATGTATGTCAATCACTGTAATTGGCACAATAGTACTTACATATGGACTTCCCAATTAGGGAGTACCAAGTACTATTGAGAGGGTTGCCGACGTCCTGATTAAGGGTACATCATTATTTATATCCTTATATTCCTTTTTATCAATTGTTGTATTTCATCAGCTGTATGAAAAAATGATAGTACTTGCACATGGACAGCCTGAATAGGGAGTACCTAGTACTATTGAGAGTCCTGCCAACATCACAATTAGGGGTGCATAATTATTTGAATTATATATATTCTTTTCCCCACTTATTGTATCTTGTCAGCTGTATGACAAAATGTAACTGGGCTGAATGAAAGGCAAGAATACACCGCTGAGGTGCTAATATTATGCCTAAAATTCTTCCCAATATGAGAGTAGTAGTGCCTTCATTTGGGCTGTAACAATTGTAATTAGATTTAATATAAGGCTGAATTAACTTGGGAATATTTTAATAACCACTGCTTAATCCATAGCAGATTGGCATGGTTTTAACTAACTCATTTAATAGATGAGTATGGCCAGGAGATGTCCTAGAGGTATAAAATACTGGCGCCTGGCCCTAAAACAAAATCTTCATCTTTCCATATCTTCATATTTTCATCTTATATCTTTTTTTTTGGTACTAGATGGTTTTCATCTTATATCTTCTTATCTTAATTTGTTCTTCATATTAAGAGTGTAGACAAGCATTCAGGGAAGTTTGTCAAATTACCTGTGTCTGGAGAGTTCCCGATTAGAGAGAGAAAATTACCCTAAAAGAGACCAAGAGAGTCAGATATTGTTGTTTAGCTTTGTGAGCTTCCTAACAGTTAAGAAATACCGTAAGACACATAGCATATTCAAGGATTTATCAGCCAAAACTCTTTCCAACTAGTGAAACAGGAATACAACTAATAAGTAGCTAATCCTCAAAAACTCATAAGTGGTGCTTAAAAAACCACGTTACATTTTAATATGAATAATTCATCCAAATACCAGGCAGGAGCTGCCAGAAGATATGATGAAAACGACATAAAAACCAGTGACAGAGAAATCACTGAGTACTTTAACACTGCACGCCAGAATACCAAGAAGAGCACTTCATACTACTTGGATCCAATCATGGCGGGAGGAGGGCATTTGGACACAACCGGCCCTATTGAGTTTACCTCTGACAGTGTGAAGGAGATGATGGAGACCCTATTTCATGGGTATAGAATCAGTACATCAAAAATGGACCCATCTTTTGGGCTGTTTTACTACTTGAATGATCAGGCCTTCAAGATGGAGATGTATATGCGGTACCAAGAGGTGACCATGGCAACCTTGGAAAAATGCCTCAACTGTACACAAGCAACCAACAAGTTTTTGGTTAGATTTGTACAGCCCTCAATCAAGCACACCCAAAGAATTCTGGCTCAACAGAATCTAGAGCTTGCGGAAATCTTCAGAATACAAGAGGAGGAGCGATCTTCCCAATTAGGCTTACTGGATAGGCTGAATTTCAGTTTTAATGAAGTTAGAAAGGCTATTGTAAGTAATATGAAACAGGTGAACGATGCCCACAGAAGAGTGAACACCTTGGAAGATCAACTCAATGAAAAAGTTCCGAAAATTGCAGCTGAGGTCCTCTCTTTACATGGACTGACCAGTGGGTGGGTCAATAATATCAGTAAATGCTGCCAAGAATTAGAGAATTACTCCAAATTCTTGTCATCTCAGACTGAACGTTTAACCAAAAATTCTACATTTGCTAGGAAAAGCCACTTGAGATTGAAAAACATTCATGTTCAACTTGATGAATATGTCCAAACTGAGTTGAGCATATTGAAAAAGAGCATTGAAGAACTGGCTGCCATGCTAGTAGGGCCAACTAATGAGGAAGAATTTGAGAAAATTCAGGGAGAATTTATGAAACTCCGGTCAATGATATTATCCGTGTAAGCAAAGAATGTCAAACTTAAAGAAAAATAAGATCTTCAAACACAGCTATCAGCAACTAATGACTGCATTGCCAATATGACTGAAGATGTGAAGCGTATACTGGCTTCTCAAATTATCTTTCATAAAGAACGTGGTGACCTTAAAAAGGAAGTCAACAACCTAAAGGACAGAAGTTGCAACTGTTCAACTAGTCCTTGGGGGGAGAGCAGTAAAACCTCTAAGTATTTGGGCAGAACACAACTGAAGAAATTACATAAGGCCCAAATTCAGGTGTCCAAATCAAGAAGTTTAAAGAAATTTCATGAAGCAGAATCCTCTGGAGTTGATATGGATAATGAAATAGATATTTTGGATGTTTGTTTAATGCCAAAAATTCTTGCTTCCATCCCAACTCCAGATGAAATTCATCATGAATGAACTTCAATTCTGACTGAAGATTCCCCCAGACATTTGAACTCTAGATGAAGCGTAACTCCTCTGGCAAATTCTGGGCGTGATGACTTCAAACCCTTGAATTTGCCAAAATTCAACAAAGAAGGAAACGTCCACTTGTTCATAAAATTATTTGAAAAGGCTATGAAAGGAGGATCAGATCATGCAAAATCTGCAGCTCTCATTAAATGTCTGGACTCACATAGTGTCAATCTTGTTATGCCCTATTTGGGTGACGATTGATACTATTGTATGTGAAAAAGGCCGTTGTAAGACAATGTGGAGCCCTGAAAAAAGTATCAGCTAGGAAGACAGACTTACTCAATACTTAATTTCAGTGGAATGAGTCTATCTGAGACTTTGCGGATAGATTCTACCATGAGGCTCAGTTCTTACTCGGTTCAGGTGCCATAGATGAATTTGATGTGAAGATTGCAATGCAGCATGCCGTCAAGCCATACCAAAACTTGCAGCATGTCATGATACCAGCCTTTAGTTGGCCCAGGGGAGCGTTAGAGCTTATGGACTATCTGAGAGAATGTGCAAGTAGCTTTGACGCCCCTAATCAGCCCAAAGAGCAATTGAATTTTCGATTTTTGGGCCCAAAAAATACAAATTTAAATGAACATGGATAAAACAATTGGCCCATAAATCCAAAACATTATCAGCAAACAGGGCCAATTACCTGTCATAATTATGGCTGAAGAGGGCATTATTCTAGCCAATGCTACAGACAGACTGATAAAGAAACCTGGGGTTAATGTGACCTTAAAGGTTAACAATGAAGAGCAGGTGGGAAAAGAACAGGTGGAGTAGGGGCGGAATGCTCTACCTCCACCAATGCCTTAACGCACATTCCACCTGACCCTGGCAATCTTTTCTTAGCCGATGAAGTGGCCAAAGATAGCTACACCACATTGTGACTGATGACGTCTATATGGTTACCACCTGGGCCAAAGCGAAAGGACTAAAGCAATCATAGGGCACTGAAGAAGCTCAGCCTGAAGTGGCAAAGCCCTACGCCAAGCGAGTCATTGATTGAGGAGAGTATCCATCCTAAATGCTCAGCCGATATGCCCACAATACAGGACATGCAAGTGGCCATACCTATGAAGACTTTAGCAGAGAATTTTCCAGAGATCTGCTCAAGTCTGAAGTCCCACTTAGAACTGAAAATTTACTCCAATATTCACCTAATAAAAAATTCTAATACCTACTCTGAGTGTATTTATGTGGATATTGCAGTAAATAAAGTTCAAGTTCAGGCCATTGTTGATAGTGGGGCACCCATTAACATTGTCAGCACCAAATTGGTAAAGAAGCTGAAAATTGCGCCTGACGTTACACATTGACAGGAATATGTTACAGAAGGAGCCAATGATACTAAGTCGCTTGGGGCTTATAGCACGTTACCATTATGGTTTGGATCCATTGTAGTGACAGCACCGGCCATAGTCTTGCTGAATACCAGCTACAATATTCTTATTGGGACCAATTTCCTGAGAATATTTGGTGTTGTCATGAACCATAAGGAATATACGTTGACTATTTTGGGGCAAATCATCCCAATCTATTATAACAGAAATGGAAAGGCTGAAAAGAAACAGCCAAAGTTATTTTTTAACCTGGCCTATAAGGACAGTATAGTCCCAATTGAGTACATAAAATCCCGTTCAAAAATTAAGGCCTTTCCAATGCAGATTCAAGAATCAAATGGAATTCCATTATGATCAAATCAACAGACTACCGTGCTACCTGGAACTCAAGTAGTCATTCCTACCAGGCTGACTATTAAAATTTCAGAAGGAATATATGGGTAAATACCAGCCATGGTGTAGATCTCAATTGGAGCTGAATATTGCACTGGGGATAGTTATTCCAGGTCTTGAGGAAATTCAAATTTTATGTGCAAACCTCCAGAATTGGCTCATCGAGATATGGAGACATCAGGTTATCGCCTACCTACATTTATTTATGAACACCAAAATTCAGACATACATGAATTTGGGACCTTAGACAAGATAGGACTTCCCAATGATGAAATCATAAGTATCAATAACGTTGTCTCTATGGCCAAATTAGAAGACTTAACTGACATGGAAAAGGCTCAAACCCAGAATTTATTTTAAAAATACTGGTAAATATTTGCAAAAGATGATTTCAACTTAGGTTGTGCTAAAAATGTAATACACACAATCAACACAAATGACCATGACCCCATCCAGTTATGGCCGATTAGACATTCAAAAGCAGCAGAAGAAGTCGTTTACAAAGAGATAAAAGAACTTCTAGATCGTGGAATGCTGGTCCCATTGAAGAGTCCTTGGGCTGCCTCAATTTTAATAGAAAAAAGAAGGATGGGAGCAATTGGGTCATCATTGATTATCAAAAATTAAACATCACCAAGAAGGATACTTATCCCCTCCCACGGATAAATGACGCCTTAGATCAACTTGAAGGCGCAAAGTTCTTTTCTGCTATGGACCTAATAAGCGGATATTGGCAGATCAATATGCCCGAAGAGGAGTGCAAAAAATGTGCCACTATAACTCAAGAGGGCATATTCCAGCCGACAAGGATGCCACAAGGACTTTGCAATGCCCCAGCTACATTTCAAAGAGCGATGGACACGATCCTTGGAGATTTAAAATTATCTTGTGTGTTGGTTTACTTAGATGATATAAACTTCTTTAGCTGTACCTTTACCGATCACCTGGAACATCTAGAAGCAGTCTTTAAGAGACTAGCGGCTGCAAATCTGAAAATCAAACCCTGGAAGTGCCAATTTTTCAAAGACCAATTGGAATATCTTGGGTTTGTTATTAATAAGGAAGGACTCTGACACCAGCCATCTAAACTGGATGCAATATCAAAGATGAAACGGCCCAAATCCAAGCACAATATACAGGTTTTCCTGGGCATAATTGGTTATTATTGCAAATATATTGCCAATTTTGCACAAATTGGAGAGCCGTTGTTTTATCTGCTTAAGGATAATGTCATATTTGACTGGAATTGGGCCTGTCAAGAAGCATTCAATCTGCTCTGATTGGCCCTAATATCAGCGCCAGTCCTCTGATATCCAGATTTTGAGCGCGAGTTTATTGTCCAAACTGATGCATCGCTTACAGCAGTTGGAGATGTTTTGTCTCAAATAGGGAAGGACAGCGAGGAACACCAAGTTGCCTTTGCTAGTCAGACCTTAAACATCCATGAATGGAACTACATGGTGACATAACGTGAATGTTTGGTGGTCATATATGCCTACAAGCAGTTTTGGGTTTATCTCCATGGCACTCACTTTAAAGTTACAGACCATTTGTCCCTAAGATGGCTGAACAACTTGTCGGAACCTGAGGGCTGATTATCGCGGTGGGCGTTAAAAATTCAAGCCTACAATTACATGATTAAACATCATGCAGAAGTGAAGCACCAAAACGCTGACTGCCTATCCTGTTTACCTACGATTGCCACTGTCAGTTTGGCTGCTAATGAGCTATTTCAAAAGATGGACAGTGGAGAATACCAGGATGAGCCCAAATCTTTTCAAAAATTATTACAGATCTATGAAAAAACACTTCAATTGAAAATGGGGTAATGTACAAATTTATTGAAGGAAAAAAAGGTTATTTTATGACCCTCAGTCTGAACGGATCTAATAATGGCAGCACATAAGGCCATAGGTCATGGTGGATTTAAGAAGACGAAGGAACATCTTAAGTTTTACTACTTGGAGTCGATGCACTTTGATATCCAGGAAGCACTGGAGTGTTGTGCTGAATGCCAAGGCAAAAAACCGTTCCAAAAAAGCACATGTTACCAGCTTGTTCAGCCCAAGTTTGCTTGGCATACCGTATCAATAGATGTTGTCATACCACTTCCCACTAGAAACTCTAAGGCCAAATACATCATCGTGGTATTGACCACTAATTTAAGTGGGTTGAAGCCAAGGCTATTTGGGAAGTAGGTGCAACAACCACTGCCAAGTTTATCCTTGAGAGTGTTATCCACAAGCATGGTTGCCTGCAGGTTATTCTGACCAATAATGAATCCAATTTTACAGCCAACTTAGTTATGAAGCTTAACCAGCTGATGGGAGTAAAATATGTACTCTCTGCTCCCTACCATCCTGAGACAAATAGAATAGTTGAGCGCATAAATGGGATGCTTGCGAATATTGTCCAGAAGTTAATCTTAAGCAAACTATCTGAATGGAGTACATTCCTAAGCTCAGCTGTGTTTGCTTACAACATTTCGTATCACTTGGCCACAAAGTTGTTGCCTTTCCAAGTCTTATACAGAAGACATCTGGCCCTACCATCGCTGCTTTATTAAGTCCTAATAGATCCTGGTGAAGGCAGTTATCCTCAATACATTGAGAAGCTTGCCAAAACCCTAATTAAGTTGCAAGCTCAAGCCCTCAACAACAGTTTTGCTGTTAAAAAGGCCTGACACAAAAGGGATCTAAAAAGTCAATATGATTTGGCCAAATTTGAAGTTGGTGAAGAGGTACTATTATGCAACACACATGGATTGGGCCAATTACAGAAGTTAAATTGCATTTGGTTGGCCCATTTGTGATTATTGAGAAAACGTCAAGGTTTGTTTATATCATCAAAGAGGTTAAAACAGGCCATATTTATAATTGAGTCCATTCAAAATTTCTAAGGAAGTTTAGGAAAAGGGCTGATTAAAGAAAAAATATTAAAATATGGATACAAAAGAGGTAAGAGAATAATAATAATGAAAAATATATAAATAGTAAAAAAATATATACATATATATATTAATATACATAGTTAAAAAAGAGAAAAGTAATATATATTATAAAAAATATAATGAATTGGTAAAGTTAAATATTTAATTAGAATTTTTATTCCTCTGCTTTTAGGGGGAGGTGACTTGGAAACTAATTCTTCATCTTCATGTGCCAATTTGGCCCAATCTAGCAGCTGAATGGAAAAAACAGATCCAAAGGGACATCATTAAAATTGGAAAAATAAGATTCTTTGACCTGGACGCTAAAACAATCTGAAAACATATTCATAAAAAAATGTTTAGTCCAATTTATTTAAAATAATGACATTGTTCAGGAATAAGAGCAGTGACAAATTTCTGATATGCTGAAGTTGTGTTGTTTACAGATATGAAGAGAGAATCAGGAAACTTGGGGTTTATATTCCAGTCAAGTAGGGGAAAATTTTAGATTTTGATGGTTGACTCAAAAATAAACCCTTTGAGAAAACCATCAATGCTAATAGATTAATCCCATTGATGGTTCCTTTGATCTTTCCCAATTTATCTGCATAACTATATTCATCCCAAAACGGCCTTGATTGTACTTAAATCATCCTAATTATTGTAGCTAATAGTAGCTATGTATTTATTACTTTATGGCCAATTATGAAAACCACATGGGTGAACCAAGTGAATCTAAAGCACAAACTTAATTGCATTTATGAATTTAATGCAAGTACAATTAATGAATAATAAATTTTGTATGTCAATCACTGTAATTGGCACAATAGTACTTACATATGGACTTCCCAATTAGGGAGTACCAAGTACTATTGAGAGGGTTGCCGACGTCCTGATTAAGGTACATCATTATTTAAATCCATATATTCCTTTTTATCAATTGTTGTATTTCATCAGCTGTATGACAAAATGATAGTACTTACACATGGATGGCCCAAATAGGGAGTACCTAGTACTATTAAGAGGCTTGCTGACATCCCAATTAGGGGAGCATTATTATAAAAATTCTATATATTCTTTTCCCCACATATTGTATTTTGTTAGCTGTATGACAAAATGTAATTGGGCTGAATGAAAGGCAAGAATACACCGCTGAGGTGCTAATATTATGCCTAAAATTCTTCCCAATATGAGAGTAGTAGTGCCTTCAATTAGCTGAAATAATTGTAATTGCATTAATTCAAGGGCTGAATTAACTTGGGGATATTTTAATAACCACTGCCATAATCCATAGCTAAATGAATGGTTTTAATTAACTCATCTAATAGATGAGTATGGCCAGGAGATGTCCTAGAGGTATAAAATAGTGGTGCCTGGCCCTAAAACAAAATCATCATTTTTCCATATCTTCATTTTTCATCTTATATCTTCTTTTTTAATTCAATCTTCATATTAAGAGTGTAGACAGGCATTTAGGGAAGCTTGTCAAATTACCTGTTTCTGGAGAGTTCCTGAGTAGAGAGGTAAAATTACCCTAGAAGAGACCAAGAGAGTCAGATATTGTTGTTTATCTTTGTGAGCTTCCAGCGGTTAAGAAATACCATAAGACACGTAGCATATTTGAGGATTTATTGGATGAAACTCTTCCCGACTAGCAAAACAGGAATACATCTAATAAGTGAGCTAATCCTTAAAAACTCACTGTGGCGGTGTCCATCCAGCTTGAAAATACAGGCAACATGAGATTGGTGGGGTGAATTTACTTCATTTAGGTGCCTGTGGCACTGGGATTGACAGAGTAATGACACCAAGACAATCCTGTGGTCAGAGAAATATATATTTGTCATCTTGAAATGTGAGATCTGGGGAAAAACTTCAGTAGGGCAAGAATGAAATCTATGTGTGACATAGACATCAGCTGTCCGTTGTGCACATGGGAACATGTCATGTTGATTAGTAATGGCGCTTACTTGGTGATGGTACAAAAAGGCCCAAGATGACTTTCATAGCCCAAAGTATATTATGCCCCTTTGGTGGGGTAAGCACAGAAGACCAGTGGTTGGTAGTTGGATTGTCCTAACAGTTTAGGTCACAAACTACAAAGGAATAGGTGGGGAGTAGAAGAGAGGCCACAGCAAAAAGGAATTTAAGGCAAACCCACACACAGGTCAGGGCGTAGATATAAACTATTGTGTGCACTTTGGTGTCCCATGAAAAGGACATGACTAGCACAAATCCGTCAAGTAATTAATTTTCCCTAAAAATTTAAAATTGCGGTTCACCTGTATAAGCACCCCACAGTGCAGAGACCAAAAAAATTGGGAGAGTAGGAGCATGGTTGCCCATGTGTCATCAGCACCTTGCAGACAGTGGGTTTATTGAATTGCCAGGACGTCCACAGGTAAATTATTTTTAAGAAAACTAAGTATTTAGCATGGGACAGAGAGGACTTGAGTCCAATGATGTTCAGCATCCCTATTATAAAAGATACCCCCATCACTCCTTAGGAGTAAGGAGGGCCCCTCAGGCCCTTCCTCTCCAGGATGCTGCACAAGCTCAAACTTCTGTTTTTAGGTGCAAGTGTTCAAGGATAAAATAACATTAGACATGTATGTACTATCTTTGAGGGCGTCTTTAGCTGTGCTTTTGTTTTTTGTTTGTTTTTGATCTTTGCGTTTTTTGAGTTACCAGGGGGTTCGCAGTACACCGTCAAGTTTGTCTAATGATTTGATATCAAAAATCTTGCCTGATTCTGGGTTTGAAAATCCACTTTTATAGTTTTTTGAGAAATCTCACTTTGAGCGAATTTTATTAGAAAAAGTTTTAATTTTCCACTTCCATCTGGTCGCTCCCATTTTCCAAAAAAAGACTGTGAATCCACCGCCTGCTGCTCCAATGTGGGGTAGCAGTGCTCCACCGCCTAGAGTTTTCTGCCCTGTGGGCAAACGCATTCACATAGGTTCTAAATGAACACTATCTTCTTCAGGTTGTTTTGTCCCCCCACAGGACTTATTGCTCCACCTGGCGCGCATCCACCTTTCTTTCCCCCATCCTCTCACCCTTTCTCATACCAACATATTATGCTTAAGAGTTGAATTGGGCGTTTGTTCCCATATGCTGACAAGACAATATTAAAGTAGCCACAGCTGCATTTTCACCAGTTAGCTTTATTGATTTCTGCTCATTTAAGGGCTATTTTGATGTTGGCTTCCAAGCAGAGGAGGATGCTGCAGCAGCGGCTTCTACTCCCACTAATTTACTAAAATACTCCTATTCCTACCACCCAAACTCGACTTCCTTCTGACACCACATTGGTGGTGTCCTTTGCATCCCTCCCATCTCACCTACCACACCAATTGCTATATGACCAGTTAATGGTGGGGCTTATGGCTTATGGGACACAGCCCAACCTTGTCTTCGCCGTTCCTTCTGGAGCAGAGCGCCTTGTTGCACCTCATGCCACTGCTTCCATATTTCTACACCACCCTGCCATAGCACAACAGATCCCCCCCATTCTCATATTACTGAGGCGCCTGAGCATTTCTTTTGAACTCAGGTGGATAATGGTTGCCAAATTTGTCCCCTCTGTTTTGGACTCAACCATTCCAAAAAATCTTTTCCCTGAGCCACTTCCTCTGGTGTGGCCTCTGAGCCATATTTGTCAGATTCTTAATGGGGCGTTTTGTTGTCCTCTCCCGCTCTACATTCTCATTTGATGGGCCATAGTGAAAAATCGGCCTCCACCAAACCCACACACACTAACTCACCCAATTTCACCCACACCAATCATAAACAGTCCTGGATCACCATTTGAACCCAAGCAGCCCTTTTGACTTGTGCCCAATCAAATTCTCCATCCACTATTCCTGTGAACCAAAGTCCATGTAATTTACTGTCCAATATTGATGAATCAGGTAACGTTGTCACCAATGAGGAGTCCAGTGAACCTCTTAGCCCACTCAATTGTGTTTGAGCTGAAATCTACAACTCTGATTTTGACAAATCCCCATCCCCTAAGCTATTCACTCCTAAACCTAATGCCATCCCCTACCAAAGTGACTACCAGCTTTCCCTAGCAGCATAGCCTCACCCCATTGCCCAATCCTATGCAAATTGGTGTCCCAATCCATTTATCAATTTCACCATGGGCTGAGCATAGTTGAGTTCCCCCTGATTTCCCTAAATTTAGCACAAGAAGAAATCACAAAATTGGCCACTAAAGCCACTGATGCGGTCTTGCATGTGGCCCAATTAGCAGATTTTGACCCATCTGCAAAAATCACTCAAAAAAGTCTCAAAAAAATTTCCCAACTTCCCAAAGCCTGCATTCAAGCTGAACACCAAGTAATGGGATTTGTTGATGCTATCTACCAAGTTGATCTTGAGGAAGATAACCAATATTTTATCCACATCCACCCCCATCATGCTGATGCCCCCCACCCTGGCTCTCATAATTGTCTGTTTCTACAATGAATAAGGTGATGCTGACCAGTTGAACAAGTCTGTAGAAGCGCTTCCTGACCCCACCTCACCCTCTGCCATGGTGGGTTAGTGGTATTCCGCTCCCCACCTTGTTGGAGTTTTATTTTGGTTGGTTTTTGATTTTTATCAATTCAATTCTTTTGTTCATTTCTTTTGCTCATTGAGTATTGATAATGTCCGCCCTCTGTTCGGCTTGCCTCAGTCAAAATAAAAAATCCACTTGAATTTGTTGTGCAGTAATTCTATGAGTGTGTACCAAGCGCATTTTGTGGACATGAGGGATGGGTCACCCAATCTGATTGGGCGAGAGTTTTTTTTCTAGTGAAGCGAAAAATTCAGCCTGGTCAGCCTGAGTCTGAGCAAGGAGGATGGCGGAGACCGCCATGGCCACTACCTTAGCCTGCACTCAACATTGCTGTTTGGCTTTTTTTGTTCTTGTGGGGACACAGGTTTTACCTGGATATAACACCCCTGTTTGCCCCATGGGAAGGCGACATTAAAGTCAGATGTGAGCTCATAGTGGCCAGCGCACATTGCTTTTGAGAAAGCCTCAAAAAATAGTAATTTCTTCTCTGGTGGGACAAGTGTGTAGCTTGTGGCCAAACGCATGACAATGAGTGCAGATGAGCGGTGTGCTGTCAACAGTAACATGGAACGGCTTAGTTTGTTGCCATTAATGGTGATAGTAGTGGTGTGTGGATTTTGAGTTTAATGTTCAGCTACCCTGAGAATGAGGTGATCACCTCAATAGCCTTACCCATGATGAGTTCAGGTGTAAGAAAAAATATTTGCATATTGAAGAAGCAAATTTCACCATAGCATTAAGGTCCTGCTTAAAGATGGATTTAAGGACTTCACACTTAATGGTCATGGGAAAAAAATCAAATGTGACAAAGATTTAGTTTAATTTTTTCTAGTATGTGCACTTGGTTCAACAACCCATCGACCATTTAGGAGATCAACCACCATGTGCACCTGTGAAGAAGTATCTGCTGCTTGCGCTGTCTCAAACACAAGGTCCAACCATCCAAGGGTCATTGTGTGCGGTGCTACATACACAACTTATGGGAAGTGGGTGTGTATGTCCTCACAGAACTTCTCTAAAGAGCGGTTATATTTATGTCCAGAAAAATTTGGACCCCAGTTTCCACTGATGATAGTTGCTGTGAGTGCAGAGCTTTGACATACTGGTTGCACTTTGATTGCCATCCCAAAATTTTCAGCAAAATACTTACCACATTTTTTTATTTTTGTCAGGGCCACCAGTGTCTCCAGGGCGTTTTCTAACTTTAGGCGGTGCAAAAACCAACCCTGTGCCTTTCACCACGCTTGTCCAACCCTTATCTGGCCGTGGATTTGTACTCATCTCACCATATTGATTATCAAACTCCAACTGTCTTAAATTGAATTGGTTGCAATTATTGATTACAACGGGAAAGAAAAAAATGAGGAATCTTATTTTATTATGGCATTCCGCCGGAGCCTCCAATGCAATTGTTGATCACAACTACAATGGAAATCCGCTGAGCCTTAGAAATCTGTTTTATAATCTAGGTTATATTATCCCAATAGTCATCACTCTGGATTGCTGCTTAGTACACATGAAAAGATCAATAGGAACGCTAGTAAGGGGGGATATCTAGACTGAATTCTAAGAGGAGAAGGATCTTTTTTTACTATGTTGCTAGAATAATCTAGCTGAATATACTATTGGGTGGAAGGGTTGAGCCTTTGTGAGTATGTGAACCTATATCATGCTCTTGTTTAATCATGTACAAATAAAAAATCTCTTACTGAACCTGTCCTTTTACCAGTTTAATAAGGCGGCTGTCTTCATAAATCATCTTACTTATATAGATATAAAACTCTTTCTCTAAAATATTATGCCTGAGCGCCTTTTCAACATTGCTGCCGCCACCAACCAACCCCCAGGATAATGGGTAAAAATAAATCTTTTCACAGCAAACTGGTCACAGAAGCTAAACTCATGTACCAAAAATTATTAGGCGCCGCACCAGTTGCAAGTCATCAAAGCTAACATTACACTCAAAGCTGAGGACACTACGTCTAAATCAAAATCCATTCCCTGTGCAACAAGCAAACTAATAAAGTTCTTGGAGGTTCCTGTGTCAACAAGAGCCTCAATGAGGCCACATGAGCGCCCACCTGAATCTTGACTTGCAACAAAAAGTAATCCTGATCTTGTTTCTTCACCAAGGTGTGAGACTCACTTAGGAGAAAAGGGATATCCAATGAACCATATCCCAGCTCATCTGCAGGAGCTGAGGTTATGTCCACCACCATTTAAACAGAGCCAAATTTTTCCACCCCCTGGGGACAACTGGGGCATGAATAGATTCATGTACACCTGCTCCCCTGAAGCAGCAGTGTCAACCATGAGAATACAAGCATTGGAACCACCAATAGTGGATGAGGGAGAAAACTGGCAACATTAGAAACAAACAACACCCACGCTCTTGCAACCTGTGCCTGTCTGCTTTTTGAGGAAAAGGGGAAGCCCAGTTCCTCCTCCACATGGCCTAGTAAAAGAACCTACTGATGTTTAGGCTGAAGAAAATGTTTGGACCCCAGCATAAAAGCTGCAATTTATGGAACAGGATAATCTTGTGGCATACACCACTCTAGCTGACAGATGAACTTTCCATTTGTATATCTGAAAAAATGCAGCACCCCGCTCATAGAGCAAGATGGGGAAGGATGAAGATTTGGGTAACACCAATTATGTCATGGAGCGTGCTATAATAGTAAAACCAGCCTGGAACTCTGGGTGAGTAAACACCTTAAACCCCAGCCAAAATACAATAGGTACAGACTCCATATTGTTTGATAGAAAATTAAAAAGGAAGCATGAGGGCTAGCCAGGGAATTTCATAACCGGAAATCACCACTAAAAGTCTTAATTGAAGTCTGAAACTCACAAATAAATTTAGTTTTTAAGAGTTTTTAACAAAAACCAAAATGGCAAAAAGGGAAATAAAATGGATCTACAGCAGCACCTGTTGGGAACTATTGCCTAAATGCTTGCAAAATGGGGAACAGAAACTAAGTGCATTGCTGTTGAAAATATTTTACTATTTTGTTCTGGTGAATCTTCATCCCAAAATGTTTCTGATAAGACTTAAATTTAACCTGATCTAGAAGGTTGGTATCAGGAATCATCAGTGAAAATATTCATTCTGCCATGGCCACACTTGGCAATGTGGAGATGATGCCTTCAGTGGATGGCAGGTTGTGCCCATGGCCAGGCCACATATTGTTAGCTTCATTAGGTCAGAAAAAAATTGGAAAAGCCCATATCTATTGGGGGCGGGCTAATTTGCAAGGTCTTTAAACCTGGCGGATGGGAAACTTCAACCTGAAACTAACTTGAAGCTGTTATTTTTGGTGGGATGTGACTTGAACCACCCAGAGGAGCTCAAACAATCAAATACTCCCTCCTGGGGACCTGCGCTCCCTACCTTTTACAGGCGATGGCTTTTACCCTACACTACCTCGTGGCACAGCTTTGAACTTTGGCCACCAACTCTTTGGTGGTATACATGGGTGGAAGAGGCACAATGCGCTGAGGATATGCCGTTTCCCACCTCTCATCAATCACATGGACTAAATCGCCTAGGGCAACAAGAGGGATGATGACCAGCTTTCCCCTTTTTTGTTCAAAATGGGAATTTTTCTAATCTAGCTGCAGGGGTTGTTCCCCAAGTTTTATAGTATTAATTGCCTGCTTCTCCTCCTTTAGTATTATTATTTAGGGTCTTTTGATTAATGAGAGGTGCATAAGTTGGATATAAATATTGTCAGGTACAGTATACTTGTTGGCAGTAGGGGTACCTGTCATTAAGCTGACCAGTACTTTATCTGCTCCAAATAACATCCTTATTATTTAATCACTTGCTTTAATCATATCCAGTCATTTACAGATGTTACATTTTATGTCTATAAGTGGACTTGATATATGTCCCTTCTATGGTCAGTGTTTTTGGCATAGCTGTAATGCCCCTGGTATAATCAGGCTCTTAAAATAGTACACTCAGTAGTCTTCCATAATATTAAATAATAATTGAAACCCTACTTTACAGAAGTTATGTGTAATGACACTTTCATATTACTATTAGACTATAGATAACAGTAGCAATGCTATTGTCCAGGGTAAGCATATTTGACGCTATCAACAATAGTGCTTTAAAGTAGAATTGCTTTAAAAAAGTAGCATAGTCTAACCAGATTATATGACAATCTATATAAAGGCTTTTTATACTATTAGTCTGTTTTTAAAATTTTATGTATGAGGGCATATTTGCCTTGCGTCAGGTATGTTAGATATTAAATGTGGCACCATCACTTCCTTTGACATATCATTTAGGGATAAGATGATATTTTATATTATTTATGTGTTTCATGCTTTCCTTAGCAGCTTCATATACATAAAGGAAAGAGGCGTTAAACCTTTACCAGGCATAATCATAAACTTTAATAAAATCTTGTAAGCTGATGCATTCACTCCTTATAGTCACGTTTAACAGGCGTCTTAGGTTATTTATCCTCTTTTTGTATGTCTAAATTTTCAATACAATGAGTTACTTATTAACTTGGTCATGCATTGGGGTATGGTGTCTTTCCATCTCACCCATCATGAGTTGGTAGCAGTACATAGCTAGATTTACTGCTCTTTAATGTATTCTTCTTCATCTTCCAGAGCCTAGACCAACTCTCAAAGCGATCAATGTTTCCTTTATTAGTAGTCTTAGCCATCAGCAAGATTCTGTTTTGTTCTTTAAAATCCTTGACGCATCAACAAAGCTCTTAATTTCTCTTTAAAAGGTCCTTCTCCAAGTGAGGCTTTCCAAATTTATCAAGAAGCTCTTTTTTAATTTATCATAATGCTCCTCAGCTTAGTTTTCATCTGTATATATCAATTAGAAATTAATCTCCTTTGAAGGAGGCTTTAACCTTTAGCTATCTTTTTGTTTTCTGGTAACTTAATAAATTAACAAGCTGATAATTTTTAAGGAGATTTTCCAAACAACTCGGTTTTTGCATTAAAATTAGTATTAGCTACTGGAGCTTTATAGTTTTTCATGAATCAAGATCCACAATCCATTCTAGAGCTTTGGCATTCTGGGCTTAAGACAAGCAATTCTTTCAATTTCAATATTCCTCGTGGTAGATTCTTGAGTCAATAGTCAGCCATGGGTTAACTTTGTTGTCAAATGAGTTAAGCAGCAAAGCCTCCCAGCTTCTTTACATCCACATGATAGGATCTATTTCAGATTAGAAGATCTTTATGGGATTCTCAAAGTAATTAATCAATCAGAATTAAGTATGATAACCTTATTATAAAGGTAGTTGATATAGACCATCTAGTACTAAAAAAAGGTAGTTGATATATAACTCTTTTTTGCACTAGTGGTGCCAAAACAAAAAGAGAGCCGCCACACATCTTTATTTTGCAAATGGGCCAAACAAAGGGATTATTAGAAATAAAAAATACCAAAGATGGCATCTCAGAATACATCTAGGAAGCTATATCTGAAGGCAGTTGATAAAATCTCATTTTGCTCCTACATTGGTCTTCAAATTACTAATATGATGAGGAGCCAGTTTCTAAACGTGTTTCTATGCTCTTATCAAGGTTTTTATGATTGGATGCTTTTTATAAATTCTTTATGAATATGGCAAGCAAGAACAATCTATGTTATAAGGCTGGATTTATAAACTTCTATATGTATTGATTTCATAGCAAAATTGGCTGCAGTAAGCTGGAAGGGTATATAATTCATACTCTTTCATGAAGCTCACATCTACTTTAGAACTTGATTTTTGGCTAGCAATTTTTACTGAGTCATAAGTCCTGTGGGTCAAAGATATGAAAAGCTTTGATATGTGCCAGGTAATTCTTATAAGCCCAGAAATCTTCTTGGTGTTGATTTGCTTTTCTCTATATAACACCATTGGATGGCTATCTATACAGTCATCCCCTTTGTCATTCTCTTATTCACATGATGAAGATACTGGGTATAGGTTTCTATTCATCGTTTGTAATGCATCAGTGCAATGTATGATTGTGCCTCAGTGATTCTGTATTGAGAAGCAATATGTGGGAAGTCCTTTTAATAAGTTCCTACTGGCACTAATCCTCTAGGGGTTCACAAGAAATTGCAAGTTTAAAAGGCTTTAGAACTTCAAAAAAAGTAGGGACCAAAATCAACCACAATTTAATTGTACATATAGAAATTCTATCAATGATGTATGAGATAGGTGAAAAAATATTGATAGAAAAGTTTAATTACCTTAGCCATATTTCTTACCTCTTTTAAAATTTTACTAGCAAAAGTTTATATAAAAAATTTTACTTATAATTATATATAATAGATATATCAATAAACAGAATTTCAGTAGCTTATATATGATATGCATATTAGCAAAAAACTAAATCTTATATGTTTATAATTAAATTAAGTTATAAAGGGGGAAGTGAATGATATACCAGTGTTTTATCACTATATTGATACATTACTCTTGAAAGAAGAACCATTGAATAAGGTTATTGTAAGGCATCTAATTTAATCTGACATATCTACTATTATATGTCAGTCCAATATCTGATAAAAAAGTTTTGTCAACTTATGATAGTAATCTTAGACTTCATGATTTAAAGTTTAAGATAGTTACACTTGAAACCTATGGCCATATATTCTAGTGTGTCCTCCTGAATGTCATTATTATGTATTAAATTAATAGTAGTATCATTAGGATTATATGTAAAAGCTTTGATGTTTCAATCCTAAATGATCTTACTAGAGGCACTGATATTCAATTACTCAACAATGGAGAATCATTAATAAAGACGTAAGTATTGTTAAATCTGATATTTGTAACATTATTAATAGTTATAAATATATGTACTATAATAAGTCAGTTATTTTATGGTTCTTTAATGCATATATTAACCTTAGGTAAGATAAAGAAATAGTATGCTCTTTTATAATAAAACTATACAATATAAATAATTAAAAATCAACTCAATGTAATTTTTTGATAAAAGTTATAAAATAATCTTATAAAAACAAAAGCTTTGCCATAAAAGCTTATGCGTCTCTTATGAATAATTATATCAATATTGAGGCTAGAAAAAAGTCTAATTATTAGAGATAGAACTATGAGAAATACTATTGATATCAGAGAAGTAATATAAAATTATTAAATAAAATTAGAAGAGGAAGTTTATCTATTTAAGCTTAGATTTTAAAAGCATATAATTAAATAAAAATAGCTTTGTATATGAGATTAAAAGACAAAAAGTATATAAGATAATTGTTAAAAGCATATTTATTATACTATACTTATAATTAGCTCTAGCTATGGTTAGTTAAGATTGATCATAGAAATGCTTTTCTTCATGGAAAGCTTTATAGGGTATATAATACGATAAGCAAGTAAAAATGGAATAATATATAGAACAAAAAGAGAATAATTTATACTAGCAGGGATTTAACCAATATGTATACGGATAATAAGTAAAAAGCACTGATATTATAGTAGAATTCAAATAAGCAAATCTTTAATTTGAATAAAATAAACATTATAGTAGAATATGGACTTCATTATAATAATTTATAAATTTACTTACTTTTTTATATTTTCAATAACCAAATACTCCAATATAAAACTATTATAAAATCAAAACTACAGGGAGCAAATTAGCCATATATACAATAGTTTAAATAAAACTCTAATTGGGCTAAAGGTATATAATTTTAAAACTCAAATAGCCAATGCCAAGGAAATAGCTAAGAGTTGAGCACTGTAGGGCTTCAATTGTGCTGTCATGAGAGCTTGGGAATCTCAGGTTCATCATAACCTGAGGTTTGGGTGACATCTCAGATTTTAGAATTATCAGGCATAATGGTCATTGGTGGGCATTCGCTCTGAGACTTTTGGCCCAAAAGATTGCAGACGGCAGGGTGGGGATAAAATCTGATAAACAAAAATAGAGAACTGAAGGTAGTAAAGATATTCAATACTTTATTCAATATTGTGATCAGGCTTTAATATCTATCAATAAAAATATTCAAAGAGAAAGGGGTTTTGGAGTCACAAGAAAATCAAAAATGGAAGTACCGTTTAGCAAATGGTAAAAGCTTAAGATATGATAATGTCTTTCAGCTGCCAGCTAAACGCAACATTATTATGGTTACTGACTTACTGATTGTTTCTTTTGTGCAAATATTATCGTGTTTTCTATAAAACTAATATTTACTATATAACAAATATACTTACTATATAACAAATTATTATCATATTAATATATTTACTATATAACAATCATTATCATGTTATGACAGAGACCAAAATTTATAGACTGTGGGGAACCGAAAGAGTGGACACAATGATGACGTTCAGCGTCACGCGTTAAACGAAACTTTCAAACGATGTCCAGCTAAAAGACATTATCATATCAAAACCGTCAAGTGTGGAAATTTCTCATGATATGATTGGATAAGTTTTACCTTTCCACAACCGTTACAAATTTCACTAGTCTTATAAAACCAATCAGATCTGTGTAAGAGTGATTTAATAGAAAAGTAAAACCTGACAAATGGTTTTTGATTATTCCTAGGTTACAAATTCACTTGTAGGATAAGTCGGTTGATAAAGCCAAGCGTGACGGTGAAAACAGCATGATGGTAACAGAAAGTGTGGAATTATGTCCAGCTAAAAGACATTATCATGTCAAAAATAAAACTGAATAAATGGGATCAGGGAGTAACACCAGGGAGGGGATATCCGCCAATGGATTGGTGATCTCGGCGGTTTCAAAACAGTACTAATAAATCGACTTTGATATAAGCTATTATCAAAAATACAAACATATTCATATTTCAAAATGCCTAGTTTATAAAAGCATATTAAGAAGCTAATATAATAACAATTTGACACATTTTGAATATTTTAGACACAATTTAATTGGTTTCAATCTTTTAGATAATGTTCTACATTATATTTGATATTTTGTTACAAAATAGATTCTTACCAAAGATAAGCTGTGTGTTTTATAAAAAGTGGTACTATAGATATTTTTATCCACTTAAATTAGCCAAGGAACTTCATTTATTTATGATCAAAGAAAACTTAATGCATTATTCAATTAACTTTGGATAAATTAAGAAACAATTTAGAGTCGAACTGAGTTTTTTCTAATTTATTGTGATTTCAGTATGATTGGCTTCAAGCATCGAATCAAAAATGAAACAGAAGATAATGCGTATACTAATAAAGATCAAAGACCTAAAAAATAAATTAATTAGGAATCAAAATTCTTTTTGTGGCACATGAAGTTTATTGAGAAACAAGGTATAAAAA